>QZCP01000336.1:15427-37600 GCA_003956705.1 Brevipalpus yothersi
CGCTGCTCAACGCAAGGCTCAACCTCATCCTCCTCAAGACGTCAGCCTCTTAGCCGCATCTCAGCCTACTGCTGAAGATAGTCCTTTCGTCAGAAAGAAAAGCAAGCCCGTCATTCCAAGGCGTCGCACTACACGTGCTCTCTCAACTTCATCCTCTTCTTCGACATCATCGAGGAAGTAATCTAATCACGAAGCGGGGGTCTGTGAGCAAAATCTCTCACCTCCCCGATGATATTCTCATCATCGGATGAAGATCATCATTCACTCAATTATATATATGCATTTGTATTCTTTCTTTGTCTCTTTTCCCTCTCTTTTTGACCCGGGATGGGTCAATACCAGATGCTGCTTGCATCTAGAAAGCCAACCAGGCTTTTTGTCACACATTGGTGCAAGATGCTTCGGCCGAAGAACTGGCCTCAGCATCCAGGGATCAGCAAGATCCCTTTCCTTCTCTTTACTCCCTCAAATTCCTTTCCCACGGTTTGCCACTATATAAGGCGACCGATGTCCTTTGTTAGGACACAGTTAAGTTTTACTCTTCTCGAGTAAGGCGAAACTCTGCCCAAGCTCTGGTCGAGCTCAGTTTGTATTTACCCCAAATTGTCTTATATTAAACTTTCCTAGTTATTATAAGTTTGCCCACTGTTGTTCAGTGCCTACTGTCGGTCCCGTTAGGTCGTGTGAACCTGACAGGCGATCGTGGCCCGATTAGCCTGTCGAATCAGGAACATCGAGCTCAAGACGAGCTGCTCGCTCATCATTTCTCGTGTTCAGTTCGTTTTGTCTCGGTTTTCTCTCACAATGAAATTCTCCTCGATGGTTCATATCAGGAAAGAATGTGGGTACCAGAATTATATTTTCTAAAATCAATCGGGATTTGGCAAGAGGTAGATCCATCAGCAATGTATTTTCTCATTAGAGAGGAATATATTTTGATGGCTGCAAGGTAATGTATTTGAAATTTTTCATTTCTTCGACACTAAAAATCAACTCATTTTCCAATGTTTTTCCGTAAAAAATAAATCTAATCATCAATATTCAAACAGAGCCTCACTTCCTCTAAAGTGCGATATGAAGCTTGGTAATTATCCTCATGATATTCAAACATGTACCATAGACATTCTAAGTTGTGAGTATGAACTACGAGTAACATTACTTTCAAATAATATCGAGAAAAATCACAAAATTATCAATGAACTCCGGATTTGGAGAGTTTCAATAGTCATCAATCTGAGATACTTGGAGTGTTTGTGAAAGTCAAATTTTTCACTTGTTTTTTCCAGTAAAAGCTACCAATGATTCTGTTATACTGAAGTGGATCGATTTTCAGATCAATCCGGATTTACATCTTGGAAAGTTTGAAGTTGGGAAATCTCTGTTACAAGAATGTACTGGAGAATATGAGCCAGGTATGATTCTATCTTCCATCCACCTAGCTCAATGTAGATATACATGAGAAGGACAAGAATTCTGATAGAATATCTGATGATTATTTTCTGGTGATTTTTTTTTGTAAAGGTTCCTTCTCATGCCTTCGAGGATCTTTCCAACTGAAGCGGCATTATGGTTATCATATTCTGAAGTTTTACATTCCAAGTGTGATGATTGTATTCACTGTTTTCACCGGTTTCTTCCTTCCAGCAGAATTGTATAAATCACGAATTTACCTAAATTCAGCATGTCTCCTCGCTCTGGTAATACTACAGAAAGAATTGGCTCTAGATCTGAGCACAGCATCGATTGTTGCGATAAATATTTGGATTTTGATTTGCTTGGTGTTTGTCTTTTCTGCGATGCTAGAATTTCTAGCCATTATGGTATTTTCATCCAATGCAAAAGAAAATGTCATCGACAAGAAAGCTAGGCTAGTTTTTCCACTCATTTTCATAATATTTTCAGCTATTTATGTCATTATTGTAACCATTATGAATCGAGACCAAGCTGATAATTAGTTCTTTTCCGAACGAAAACAGATGAGTTTTCCAATACCAAATTTTGTGATTAACTCGATTTTTCTGACCATATAAAAAAAATTCTTTCCAAAATTGATGTGAAAATCATTTCAATTTCAACATTTGCGCCACTTTAATGGCGGGAAGTCGGTTGCGTATCTTGAAGTCAGTATGTTTTCCATCTGTTTTGATTTCTCTCTGTTTATTTTTTCAGCTCCTCGCGATAATCACAATCGTAATTAAATGGTCAATCAAATAAAAATTTTGTGATGATCCACATCACGCTAATGATTGTGAAGAAGATGATGTTGTTAGAATCAGTGATGGCCGATTGATGGCTGGTGAAGATTGCTGCTACATGCACAGTGTTATGTGTACAAGTTTGTGTATGTCATATTCATTGTGAAAGTGGTAACAATTTTTGATCTATGCATTAGTGTTGTGTATATTGTGTGTGTTTTGATATCAAACTAGCTTGGACAATTGTATGGACAATTTTTTTTCTCGATAAATTGGTACCGATGACAGTGTTGTGATGGCCGGTGAGATTGATCTTGATCGATTGCCATCGCTTACTCGTGAAACGAGTAAGATGAAATTTTTTCTCACCAAAGATAGAGTTGAAGTTTATTTTAAGAATGATCAATGTTCGATCAGTGTCAATTCGAAAGGACAATGTGTTACCGTAACAGATCGTAATGGTAATCAAAGAGATTATCTGATCCGTAACAAGCTTCCGGAAAAAGTATGGAAGAAATATACAGTGGCAACAAAATTTGTGGATCTTGTGCGATCCAAGACATCAAAAGTTACTTTTTACACTGGTAATGATAGAGAGTTTAAAAATTTAGAAGATAGAGGCAATCGGTTTACAATTCTGAAAGCTGTATTGATGGAGAATCGTGATTTTGAAATATCAGTGAGAGACTATTTCACCAATTCTATCCAAAAAATCAAGTTAAACAAAGTTTGCTTCCCTGATAATCCGAATCCATTCGAATCCAAGCTGGAACTCCTCTATCAACATTGTCTCTCTGTGGATACTTCATTAACTAATATTGAAAAAATATCTTCTCTCAAGTGTTTCCCGGTCACATTGGGAATAAAAACTGATTCAAGCAAAGCTACAGATCAAACAAGTGTTAATTTTTCTACTGCTGCATCTTCTCGCTTCGGAAAAACAGCAACTTTACCTGGAATCGGAATTGCTTCTCAGGTAAGCCTACTTTTCTTCCCATGTCACTCAATCATTCCTATCATTACTCATCCTCTGTGTATCATAATCAGTATCTCGTTGAAAATTATTCTTAACACATTGAGAGCAAGATCTTCTGTCCATCAGAGAAATATATCCGACTGATGTCAAGTCGATTATTTGTTTCAAATGGAATGAAACTTTGAAGAGAATTTATCGGAATTAACTCGTTTCTCTTTTTCGATTATTTCTTCAGTCTCCAGGAGGAACTATCACGATCAATTTCGATGATGGCTCATCGATCTCAGTTTCGCCTGATTCTCGGATAACTTTTGTATCAAAAAATGGTGTTGCAGAGAGGTAAATCTATAGAAATAATAGAGCTCGGTAGCCTATTTGACATGTCTATTGTTTTCATTTGTATAGCTTTAATCGTGAAGACAGTCTTCCTAAACGCGCTGTGGAAAGGCTCAAATATATTCCCAAAGCAGTTGAAAGACTGCGGAAAAGGTCTTACTCCGTCATATGAATCATGGAGGTTCAGCCTTGAGAAATTTCGACCGACTTTCAGCAGCAAGCTAGAGGCAAGAAGAGAGGCCCATCATTCTGTGGTTGATTAGACTTAGAAAATAAATCATGAGCATTGGTCAGTCAGAGAGCATCAAGTTAACGAACGCCAACAATCACCAAGTTATTGCAAATCGAATTTGTATGGTAATCGAAAAGTTTTATTTGACTTGAAAAAACCATGGTAATGAGTGAATTCCTTGCTGTGCGATGATTCCGTTTCACTATTGATGGGACCATGAAAATAGTTTTTTTAGTTTCAGAAGAAACCCAATATCTTAATTTAAAAGATTTTTACACATGTAGGGACCTTCCAAGTGATATCCCAACTTTCGATAATAGTTTCTGGTTCCAACACCTAGGACAAAGAAAGGGAAAAGCAGAAATGAATGCTTCAGTTCATTGGAGATGTATGTACTCACCAGATATCACAGCTATTTTTGATGACATATGTTCGTCTCGAGCGATTCTTTCCGCTTCTTCCATTAAAAGTGTTCCATAACCTTGATGTTGAAATTTAGTTGGATCTTTTCCACTAATCGGCACAACACTTCCATAAACATGTAGCTCACGGACAATTGATACGTTACCCTTCAGCTCAACTCTATGACTTTTGGGCGAACAATTTCTTAGCCTGAGCAATCCTATCAAGATATCTTGCTGGACATCTTCGTAAGCGAGAAAAGTTTCCCATCCCTCATTGGCAACATAATCTCTCCTTACAAGTTCTACTTGGTATGGCTTTATCTTGGAGTGTATCTCTTGTATTCCGACCTCCCTCGTTCGTACATCTCGACACTTTGTTCCATAATCTGCCATTCGTGCGAGCGCAAGTTCTCTTATATTGCCATGCTCAACTCCTGAAGACACTAGTGGCATAGGTATATCTCTTTGAACTCGATAAATTCTTGTCCATGGAGGAACAAGAGCTAGAATTTGAGCTAGTAGATCTATAAGAACATTTGAGGGATAACTTCGATACCGTCCAGTTTTCCATAACTCATAGAGACCAGTCCCTCGAATCACAAGGGTTGGGTAAATTTTTAAGCCGTCCACACGAAAGTCAGGATTTTCAAAGAATTCAACGAATTGCTCGATATCACGCTCCAGATCAACATTGGGCAAGTTTGGCATCATGTGAGCAACAACCTTATATCCACTGTCTTTAGCTATCTGGAAAGTTTCTTTGGCTGCTTTAACTGTATGGCCACGATTTGTATCTCTCGCTACATCTTCATAAACTGATTGTACACCAATCTCGAGTCTTGTACAGCCATAGGACAACATATCATCCAAATGCCGGGGAAGACAATAGTCTGGTCTTGTTTCGATCGTGATTCCTATACACTTGATACGAGACTTTTCACTAAACCGTACTGCTTCATCTACCGAAACACTAGTGTGTCCAGAGAGTGCATCATGTAGATTACGAATAAAATAGTCTCGATAGTCTTCGGGGAGAGACATGAAAGTGCCACCCATCACAATGAATTCAACTTTGTCAATATCATGCCCTAATTGTTGCAATTGCTCAAGCCTTCCTCTAGTTTGTACAAAAGGGTTGTAGTGGGCACGGATGGCTCTCATGGAGGTAGGCTCATAACCGGTGTATGATTGCGTGGAGTATTCGAAATCTGAGTCAGGACCACCGGGACAATAGACGCAAATATTGCCTGGTTAAGGATAATCACCATTAAAAGATAAGAATCAATAAAGCGTTGTAAACTGAGAGTATTACCAGTCATGTTTATGTGTGGACATCGATGAGGCTTTCCCATTACTGCTACAACAACTATACCGCTTGCAGTTCGAATGGGTTTCGCTCTAAGTTTTGGCAGAAGAGCTCTTTTATAGTCCAACGGCACTGCGGCGATGATATCCACAAGTCTTGGCTGATTTTCAAGTCCATATTTGTGAGATAATTCTCCTTTCAATTTAGTTAAATTAACATCACGATTGTCTTCATGAGCTTTGATGAGATTCTGGATAATCTCATTGATCGTTATAACTGTCAACTGTTGTTTCGTCAAGCGTGGAGCTACAATAGGAAGTAGATACAACAGTAGTCAATATTTGAACACACTCAAAAAATTTTACTCACCTTTCACTTTATTTCTACCCATTTTATATCAACATCAACCATTCAGATATACACATCACATGTACATCACTGCCAATGCGAATTCAAAAAATTTAAACACCCAAATAAAATTTGTACCAATCTTTCAACGTACACCTCTCTCACAACAAAAGATCATAAACTCTCTTATCAAACATCAAAATCAAGTCACCAATCATCTAAACAATCCAACACCAATCATAATCATAAACAAAAAAATTAATTAACAATCAAAAATACCGGGCCAACATTCCATTGCAAAATCTTGGTTTCAACTTCATTAACCATGCCGCTTGATTGTTTACATTTTTGTTGCTTACATTCAAAAAAGAAGCGAAAAGCATTCCTTAAAAGCGCCCTCTAGTCTATGTATTAAAATGAAGACTTTTTTTTTCTCTTCTCAAGTCTTGCAAATCATTTTCAATTGTGAAACAACCGAGAGTTTGAGGTTTTGAATTATCTTTCTAATTTACTTTGAATGCCAATTTTTTTTTCTTCTCTCCTCATTAATTGATACTATGATGTCAAATTTACCAATCAGTTGATTACTTTTGGCCAGTGTGTTAGAATCAAAAGTGTGTGTCTGATTGTCTATTGGATTGTATTTCTCGCTCTCACCAATATACGGTAAGTATGCGTGTACATTGCGTATACACATAAAGCTGCTTACTTGCTGTTCACTGAAGTATTTTTTTTTTGCTCTTCTCTCTCTTCGTTCTCTTTGCGCTCTGTGTTTGTGTATATTTTATTTTACAGGACCGGCATGGAAAGTGATACCAATAATGTGAGGAACGATGTGTCCAAAACACTGTGGTTCGAATTTTTATTGTCACCTAAATTATTGGAAACTCATTTGGGTACCGATAAATGTGATCCATCACCGGTTGAATTAATAATGACTTTTTTGAATAATGCCATTCCCAATGGTACTCGAGAATGGAGCAATGGACATGTTGATTTGGATGAATCTCTTCCAGTGACACCAACACCATCATCACCGCCACCGTCAACATCACCTTTACCATCACCATTACCACCATCCCAACCACCACCGTTAATATCGAATGGTGTATCCGTCCACGATGGATCAACAAAAGTGACCATCCCTTCCAACAGTAATACAGATAATAATAATGGACTAATTAGTAATCAAGTTAATGGTACTGGTAATAATAATAATCAAGCTTCGGTATCATCACAAGACACTAACAATGATTTTAATGTCAAAAAAAGTCAATCACTAAAGTTACTCGCAATTAAGGTTGCAACATTTTTGGAATGGAATTTGGATATAATCGAGGAAGAACTGTCTATCACAATGCAATACAATCTGCTGAGAGAATTGATTCTTTTATCTGAAAAAGCCAATGCACCTCCAGAATTGGACACTTTCGGATACATCACCTATTTCAGGTGGATACTACGGTCGATCATTCGATTGTCCTATCCTATTCGAGGACCAAGAGGACTCGCCATACCTCCACCTCTTTTGCCACAAATTAACCCATTATTTGTTCCGATGGAGGTTTTAGAAAGTGTATTCAAAAAATTACGTGAACATTCTGCCAAAGCTGTATCGTATTTGGAAAATTTAGTTGCCGATAAGAAGAAATTGAACGTTGTTAGTCCTTTGATCGAATGTTTTCCTAGTCGATTAGACCCAGATGGTCTGATAAAATGTGATTGGACTCAAGTGAAACAATTGGAAACAGAATCTCTTCAGGACATCTTGAACTATGAGCTTGGAAAGTGGTATTTTTTCAATGAAAACTATTCATTAGCATTCAAGTTTTTCAATGCTGTTGAAAACAAAAATCATTCATCTCTTCGCCTTTTGAAAGAATATCTTCAATCCTCTGAAGATATGTCCAACGGAAAACCGATCCAAACTACCGAAGTAACCTCTTTCAGAACTTCATTTCAAGAGTGTCTCCAAGAAATTAAAAGAGGAAAAAGTTTTGATATCAGTTTTGTTGAACGCAGTGCTGATTTGGAAGTCTTGTCCAAACTTTTCAACGATTGTTACCAAAAGTGTAATGACTTCAATGAACGTCGAAACCTTAGACAATTTGCCTTCTATTTATCCAGTAAAGTGAATGGATTGCGTGAACTACTCTCGAACATCCTGAACGAACTATCACCGAGTAGAAAAATGAATCGACATGACTCTTCATCATCCACCTGTGCTATGGCTGTGGAGGAAGGTGAAATTGAGGCAGAAGAGGAGCCTGAAAAAGATTCAGAATTAATGCTGCTAGAAGCAACAGATCCTGAAGTGATACAAGATTTGATTAGCAAAGTAGCCAAGCCTCCTCTGATGATTAATAGGAACTGGGATATTCCCCTTGCTCATGCTAAATGTCTCAAAAACTTGCCTCCACCTCAATACTACAAGTGTCACATTGTGTTGGCCAAAGCGGCTGAGCTTCGTCGTGCCAAGATGTATATTGAGTCCAGAATTCTCTATCTATCTTTACTGGAAGATTTTCAAGCATCTCTACCAAACTTGGCAGAAATAATTACCTATGAATTATTACAAACTGATCTCCAGCATCATGTTGAAAGTAATGATATTGATGAAAGGCGAATAAAAGAGTTATTAGAAAAGTTTAAGAGAACACTTCCCAACGATGATCTGTTGGTAAATTTACCGCAAGAATTGGTTGATTTATGCTGCTTATTCTTGTTAGAATCTGGTAAACACATTCTCAGTAATCATATCTACATTAACTCAAAAAATCCTTACATCAAACTATCTGCTCTCATGTCTGTCTTGTCATCGGAAAATGCTTCGTCTAAGCTTCATTTACAAAGAACGAAAGAACTTTGGGATCATATATTGAGTCTCTTATCCAATGTTGGACTTCGAGTGAATGTTGTACCCAAGAACTTGCGAACCCCACCACCACCTCCTAGATCAAAAAATTGGAATGTCGAAACATTTGGAAAATTTGTTATGAAACTGAAAAATTCATACCATATTTCTCTTCTCACATCCTGTTTCATCCACATCTACAATTTGAAGCGAGATATGTCCGGAATCGAATTGACTCTACTTCCATCGCCTCAAATCAACTGGCCATCACCACCCAGCACAGCTGGTATCACATTAAACCGAGTATCAGAGCTTTTGAAACTTCTAATCGATCGAGGCTTGAATCTTCAACCAAACGAAATCAATCTGATTCGCTGCAAAGCAGAGCTAGCCTTGATGGAAGAAATGTATGCCGATGCTCTGAAATACTATGTAACATTGATGATCATAACCACCGAATATTTCACCGCTTTTGGAGCTTATCCAGAGGAAGACAGAATCATACAGCGTATGATTTTATGTTCAACCAAGTTAGCATGTCACACTCAAGCTGCCTTATTGCACCAAATGACCAAAGAACCTAATTATGCTGTCATATTCAAAAGTTTGAGTGAAAAAGTGTGCAATGATAGCTGTGATGATCTGTATGATTGCTTCTGGGACATAACCATTCTCGAGTATTTAGTCAATTTACATACGCGTCGAGGTGAAATCGATCGGAAGAACAAGTCCTTACAATTGATCGGACAATTAGAATTAAATGCTAATAACAGTCAAGATATTTTAAGCCAAGCGGCAAATGTAAGGAAAGGTAAATTTTTTCGGACTCTAGCTAAAAAATACTTATGAAAGTCGATGTAAATTACCATCTTGTTAAAATCATTGGAACACCACATCAATTCATCATAAAATTGATAGAAATTTACATCATTTGTACCGTTTTCATCCTTTCATCCACTCGTTCTTTTCTCTCCACTATCTCTATTCCCTGTAAAAAAGAGTATATAATGTATAAAATATGTAAAACATTTGATGAAGAAGAATGCGTTTTCTATTTTTTTTATCACTTACACACTCTAAATTCAATTGCAAACTGTCAATCGCACACAGACAAACACTCGAAAATCAAGTCAATGATGGAGTAAAGATTATCAAATTTTGTCTCTCAAATCTGTGACTTATCTGACTTATTTTTTTGATCTTTTTCGTAGACCATTCTGAATTTTCACTCTACATCTTGAGGAAAAGTTCATACATCAGGCCTCAAGTAGTGTAAAGCCTATTAAATTATTCGGCCATTTGCTTATGAAATCCTACCATTATATCATAATGAATTCAAAAAATCGTCTCCCACAAGAAAAATATTGTCTCCTCCATCAATCGTGAAGAGATGAAAACATCTCAACTCCAAGAAAAGTGTGATGCAACTTTTCACCTATTCTTCTTGCATACACATTTACTTTTATCACCACAATTGAATCAACAGCATTTATTTTCAATATTTTCCGAGTTCTCTACTACCTGATACTACATCTGAACAGAAATTCAGAAATTTAACGATAAAATTCAATTTATCCGCTCACAATATAGCCGTAATAAAGTACACTTCATCTCTTTACACGCGATCTCCCAACACAAACACTTTTCCTTTGCTCTCTCTATCAGTGTTTTATTTTTAAATCTCTCTCTTTTGACTCTCTCTCTTCTCTCTCTTCTCTCTTTGCCCTTCCCTTTCTAGCTCTAATGATCTAGAATCCGTTCGATGGTCAGATGATCTGAATTCATTTTCCATTCCAATCATTCATGATAATCCATCAATTATTCTGATCATGTTGAGATCACTTCTATATGCTGAAAAATATATCATGGTGATGATGATTGTGATGAAATCAAAGTGTCTGTCTGTACTCTTGACTCCTCTTGTTGACAACCGTTCAGTTGATCAGTTTATCTTACAAGATTGAGAGAGAAGGGAAAGAGAGAGACTTTTAAATCCTCTTTTTTTGCCGACTGAGGAAGTGTGATCATCATTAAATCATCATATTGAAATTTATGTATCTATGTGTGTGAATAACGGTCGATCATTCTTGTAAGCATCATGGTGATCTGAAAGTGGTGATAAACAATAATTTGATCAATTGGTACCCGAATTACATTCATGCTACAGATTTATTTATTTAAACGTTAACTTTCCATCGAACAGCTCTCAGTGATTAAGCGTTGAGCTGATTGTTTATCAATCACACTCAGATCATATTGGACGGCAACAACAACGACAACAATTAATCGACACACACATACATACCTACACTTTTTGATCAGCTGCCATAATCCCTAATATGTCTTCATTTAAAATTATATCCAAAAAACGATCGGCTGGAAGTAATACACTTCACACGTTGACCTACAATGAGTATGGTTTTTCGCCTCCTGGAATCGATGGTAAACATGCGATTAATAATTTGATCAGTTGTCGGTATAACAAGAGTACCGAATTATTTAAGAAAGATCTGTATGCACACTATGGATGTGTGAATGCTATCGAATTTAGTCAAGATGGCAAATTGATGATTTCAGGTAATAATAATTATTGGCACTGATTGTCCACTGATTCTAGTTGATGAGAAAAAAATTATCTCTCTCAAGTCTTGGGGAAAATTTAATCTCATAGAATCTTCATCTCTTCCTCTCATATAAGATAAATAGCTTTGATGAATATATAATTCCTCAAATTTTGGAATATCGTTTCTGTCTATCTTTTACCTTCCACTCTAGCAGTAAGATTATTGCACTCGAATGCATCACCTTCATTTCAGTTAATGAGCTGTTTTCTTACTTCACCGATCAGCCTTCATTAACTGAAAACGGGGGTTTTGGTTGTATCTTCAGGACAATTATTCACTTCCACTGACAATGATCGGTAAACATCATTCCATCAGTTTTCTTAACAGAAAAATATATTCCTAAGCTCATCATGTGCTCAATAGCCAGATTGTGTGTGTGTGTATGTGTGTTGAGTAATCCCCCTCTTTTCTCCTCTCTTTTTTGAATGCTCATCATGATTTTGTGTGTACATGTATGTGTGTGGATGTAAGAGAGAAGAAAAGAGAATAGAGAAGCTTTAAGAACTAGTTTTGTTCAAGGCTCTTCCGTGAAGTAGGGATTCAAAATTCTTGTACCCATGGACAAAACTATCATTCAAGAATCAATGAATGCATATGCACCTCAAGAGTACTCTTTGGAGATGATTCTCTGGTGCTTGTAATGATGTCCAATGATCCTTCTGTTACTCTCTACTTTCTCTCTCTCCTTTTTTGATCTTTTTTCCTGACCTCTCATACTTCCTGTCATCGATTTAGTCTCTTTATTTTTCTTCGTCTATTTTCTCTTTCCATTTCTTTCTTTCTTTCTCTCTCTCTCTCTCTCTCTCTCTCTCTCTCTCTCTCTCTCTCTCTCTCTCTCTTTCTCTCTCATTCTTTTTTTCTTTCTTTGTTTCTTTTCTGAGAAAAGTTCTCTATTTCTCATCCAAAGGCTAAACTAAGACAATCTAAACCAATGATTGGAGCCTCTCAATTCGCTTGGCCTCTCTTCTAATAACAATATTCTGGAATAGCTATATACAATTTTTCTGAAGTATCTGATATCTAACATGATGTAAGCTATATCATTGTCCTTGTTACCTAAATTAAGCTAAAATTTGAGATTTTTGTGAATGAGAGAGGCCATTTTCTTTTCACTTCTCTTTCTCACCCTCTTTCTCTCTCTCCGATTTCATGATGAAACAACTTGCTCACGATCAATTGGTTTATTTCGGCACCAAAAACCAATCAAAAGATAGTCATTCCCAAGCGCCATGGTGATAAAGCCCATTAGTTCATTCTGTATCAATCAGAGTCCAGGCCAACGTCATGTTTCTAGACTATAATTTGATGTTCAGCACTTGAATGATTCCAGAGTCATCAAGTGCATATTGTAACACAGTTTCACATGATCTCTGTTTTCTCTCTCTTAGCAAGTTTACAAATTGTTCACTTTGTCTCACTTTCGTCTCTTTCTTTCTCTCTTTTATCGATCTGATTACACGTGCAAAAAATGTCGAAATCCAGCTCTGATCTCATCTATCATTGTTCTAAAATCTTCTCTAGGGGGTGATGATAGGCGAGTTCTCCTATGGAACGTTGAAAAAGGAATCTCAGGTGTTGGCAAGCCTGTTGCTATGAGAGGAGAACATCATTCCAACATATTTTGTCTTGCATTCGATTCAGCCAAGAATCGAGTATTTTCTGGAAGCAATGATGAACAGCTAATTGTACACGATGCTCACACTGGTAAGTTCTTACAAATTCAGAGAGAATTGTACACATCAAATTGACCTCTTCTTAATCACGATGTGTAATTAAACTTGATAGTGAGTGACTGGCATACCACTCAAATATTCTCTTTCTAAAATCCTATTCTAATGGAATATTTCTCACATGTTCACTTTCGATTTATCTTCCATCAACTACCAGGCGAATTATTGAAAGTTTTATCTCTCGGGGATGCTGTATATTGTATTTCCGTTGACCCCTCAAATGACAATGCATTCGCCGCTGCCTGTGAAAATGGTCGAATTTATATGTTTGATTGTCGAGAATCATACAATCAGGACAATATGCCGATATTGATCAGTAAACGGTCAGCTTTCCATGCTGTACAACACAATCCTCTGGTGCCAAATTTGCTTGTTACGGCCAATTCTAAGAAGGGTGTAACTCTATGGGACTTACGTTGGCCAAGAAATGCTCTCCTCAAATATAATTGTGGTCTAGTTCCTACCAGTAGCGCTATGTCCGTACAATTCAATTCCCGTGGTACACAGATAGCTGCTCTAAGGAGAAGACTTCCACCAATCTTATACAATGTCGGATCTCCTCATCCGATTGCCGAATTTGAACATAATGATTACTATAACTCATGCACAATGAAAACTTGCTGTTTTGCCGGTCCAAATGATGAATTTGTACTGTCTGGTTCCGATGATTTCAAGCTGTATGTATGGAAAATCCCAGAGAATTTGATGAAAAGTGATATGAATGATGAAAGTTGCCAATGGGTAGATAAGACCCATCTCGTATTGAGTGGCCATCGATCAATAGTCAATCACGTTCGTTACAACAGTCCGAACGCTATCATTGCATCATCCGGTGTGGAAAAAATAATCAAAGTGTGGAGCCCTTTCAATATATCAGATGATAATCAAGTTAAAACAAACTCTAAGCGTGCAATGCAAAATCGACGCCATATATACAGCAATGAGGAGTATCTCTCATTGATATTGGATAGTGCTGATGCTCTGAGCTCAAATGATTCCAATGTCGACTCAGTTGCAGAAGATCCAAAGATGATTGCCTTTTTCGATACTCTGGTACAGCGTGACATTATGGGCGCCTCATCAGAGAGCGATGGTGATATAGAAGATGAAACATTATCTGAATCAAGTATGACGCGTCTTCCTTTTGAAAACCCAGCTGTATCCGATAGTAATGAGGATGAAGATGAAATTGGCAACATTTCACCTGATGAACAGCCTGACTTGATGCAAACATTGGACCCGAGATCAATTGATTACATTGAAAAATTTTGTGATAGAATGAATTCGATGACTCAAAAACTTTCTAATGGTGAAGTGTCACGCAATTTTGCTGGTTATTCTTTGTCAATGGTGAGCCCTATCAAACTTGTTCGAGATCTTCGGGATTCACAATCAGACCACGATAGCCGAGACTTTTACTTCAATGATAAACGTGGAATATCTAACAAAATGTTGGAAAAGAAAAAGGAACAGCTAAGGAAACACGCTCGATCTGCCCTCCGAGTGATGCGTTTTCGTCTGCATAAATTAAGAAAAATTTTGAGTAAAAAGAAAGATGGTGACTCTACAAGTGATGCTGATGAAGTTCAAGTGTTAAAAGAACAATTGGAACATGTGATGAAGCTGCTGGAAAGTGTTTCTTGTCGATCTGATCGGAGTAGTCGTGATGAAAGGCGCACTTTACGGGCACGTTTACGGAGTCTCACTTATACCAGTAGAAATGATTTTTTACGAAGTCCACGACAACCCATTGAAATTGACTCATCCGATTCTGATGGATCACTACAAGCAGGCTTTTTGAACCTCCAAAATTTGCTCTCAAATGAAGATACTCAGTCAAGTAATAATTCTAGTTCTCAAATTCGTTCACCTGACTCTAATCATGCATTCAATGACTTCGAATCAGATGATCCAAGCGAACCTGGTGATGCAGATGATGATGATGATGATGTTGATGGTGGTGAAAATGATGGCACAAATCATCGTTCCGGACCGATTTTAGATTTCAAAAAGTTCAATTTGAAATTAAATTATGATACTAGTGATAGTGATAGTAGTAGTGATAGTGATAGTGATAGTGAGAATGATTCAACACCCCCGAATAAATCCCGTGTATCTGACAAAAATGATGGCGATATTCTTGAGCCAGCTCAGTCCCGTATGTGCCTCGATGAGCAACAGCCTAGTGATTCCAATCAAGCTACCAATGTATCATCTCATGATTCTAATGGGGACATAAATGAGTAAGCATTAAGCATTCCAAGTTGATTCACAGCCTTCTTTCTAATTGTTTGGATCTTTTTTAGCGTTCACAAAACTAGCAAAAAGTCAACTGATCCCTCTCTACTTTTTGATATGCAAGCTAATGGAGAAACTGCATCTACAATTCCTGAACCTGGACCGTCAAATAATAGAGAAAGCTCTACCAATCAACAGGAACCCTCAATTTCATTTTTTAAAAACGTCAAAAATGACTCATCATCTAAACGATGTTTCCGAAAGCGTCGCATAAATGATGAAACTGGATCCAATTGTGAAAAGAATTCGAAAAATTTGCGTATAACATAAGATCCAGCTACCTCTGTGATGTTTTCTACTAAATTGTTTCATTTGAAGAATGTTCCATAGTGATCTACACATATATGAGCACACTTTCCGTTGGGGCTTTGGAGTAGGAAAGTTTCCTCTAAAGCCAGAAAGCCAGAGATTGATTTTTGAGAGAAACTGATTAAATAAAAAGTTGGCATCTAAATGGCCTCAGATTTCTAGCTAAATTTAACTATCAGACCAATAAATAATAATAATATAATACGTTGATCTTGAGATCAAAAACCTTAAATACTTTTCCTAAACTAATTTCCTCTCAACGAATGAATGAAAATGAATAATGAATCTCAATTCAACTCGTGACACGAACTTTCAATGTTGTTGAAATATCTGGTATTCTTTACTCTGCGCCACAGTTTTTGATTTACATGTATATTCGTTTCCTTGCAGGAAAAAAAGTCTCTGTATTCCAAATTTAATCTGATAGATTATTTGGAAGGGGGAAACTTTCTCAATTGTTTAATAGTTATCGTCGAAATTTATTCTCACATGTTTAACAGATTCAGATATCAGTTTTTACATTTTCCAAGACTTTAGAGTGAGAAAAATAGTGCCAACATAAGCTTCGATGATGATATTCCAGGGATTAGATAATAAAATTTCAGCAGGTAACGTCCAGATCAATAAAATTACATGTACTAGAAGATCATAAAAAAAATTTTGTTTCCCAAAAGCTTCCAAAAGATGACATCAATGTTCTTATTGTGTAATTTTTACTGTTGCAAACTTTTATGATTGGCCAACAGCATGAAACATGCGCTTCTCACATGATCAAAAAAAGTCATGCTGATTGTGTGTTGTTATGATCCTAAATGATCGAAATCTGAACCATTGATTCATGATCAATTTGCTCTTGGATGTTTTGTTTTCCATTTATCACATGGGAATATAATTCTTTGTCAATCAGATCAATATCCGATGTATATCATTTCCTAAGTTGTTGTCACAAGTTGAATTGAGGTTCATTAATTCATAATTTTGCGGTGAAAAGTCAGTTTTATTTTGTTTACACACATCATTCAGTTGTCATCCACATTATCGTAAGAAGGCAATAAACATGGAACACTATATTGATAGTGTCAATTATTTTATTAGAACCAAGCGTGGCAATCAATTAGCTCGCCTTTTGACTTATCAAGACACAGAGCATTCCAAAAATGAGGACATCATGAATCGTATCTCACAAGAAGTGGTCTCAGCTCATCTTGCTAATCCATGGGGTCAAATTGTTTTCACCCATATACATTCCTGCTATTTAATCCACAACAGTAACGATTACATTAATGCTTACCAAGAACACTCTAATTGTGTTGGACTGCTTACCAAAGCGATTGTATCGATGAAAGAAGAAAATTGGATGATACCAGTTGTGTGTACCATGGCTCGTGATTTGCGTCTACTTGCTTTGGCTGCTGATAAACAGAATGCCTTTAAAAATGCATCTAAATTGCAAGAGGGACTGTATTTACCACATGAATATTTGGAAAAAGCAGCCGAACCATTGATGAGTATATTTCGGGTGTGTGGAAACGATATTCGAACGTCAAATGATCGAACCAAGCGAGTTGCCATGATGAATTTGGTTAATCAATTATTCAAGATCTACTTTCGGGTTAATAAGCTCCATCTCTGTAAACCATTGATTCGAGCACTTGAGAATGCTAATATCAATGAGTGTTTCAGTTTAGCACAAAAAGTCACTTACAATCATTATTTGGGCATGAAGAGTATGTTCGATTCTGATTACAAAGCAGCAGATAAATTGCTCACTTACGCATTCGAGAAATGTCATCCTGAATCACTCAAGAACAAAAGATTAACTTTAATATTCTTAATACCAGTCAAAATGTTGCTCGGCACAATGCCCACAATCCAATTGCTACAAAAATATGATCTGATGGCATTCAAGCCTATCGTGAAGGCAGTGAAAGAAGGAAATCTCAATGATTTGGACGTCGCTCTGGAAACTCATTCTGACTTCTTCTGGAAATATGGGATATATTTGATACTGGAGAAGCTCAAAATTATCGCCTATCGAAATGTTTTCAAAAAAGTTTGCCTTATCATGAAAACTCATCAAGTACCAGTTGAATCATTCAGAGTGATTCTCAACTTTCTTCAAAACTCAAATGTTTCTCTCGAAGAGGTCAACTGTATACTGGCGAATCTCATTTACGAAGGCAAAATTAAGGGCTACATATCTCTTCAACATCAAAAATTGGTAATTTCCAAGACAAATCCATTCCCATCACTTGCCTCTGCATCATGATCTCATCCGATGACCATCATCATTTAACCATTGTTTCATGTTGATCATTTGAGGCTCCATTCAAAATTTCTATTGAGATCTCCTTGTTCATCCCTCAGGCTTGTCAACCCTCACATGATGTTCATTTTGATAATAGCTGCTCACTTTGTTAAATTAAGTCAGTTTATGATTCACCAACATAAAATACTGATACTATTAAAGTTTGCCATTTCTACATCTTTATATTGATAAACTTATCATAAAACTTGCAAGTTAATAGGATAAAAAGAATCAACAAACTTTTCACATTCGATGAGCCAGTTCGATACGGAAGTAGGAAGCTTATTCCTCGATAAGTATTCCGGTCAATCATGATCCAATAGAGCGCAAAAACTCTTCAATTCTCCATGACTATTTACATTTGTATGATCAATCATTTGTCTCTGATTCACTCCATCATCAAGGGAATGCTTTTTGGTGTTGGTTAATCTTTTCACCTGATTACTTTATCCTTGACATTCCGTTCCTTCTCCATCAACTACTTTCACTTACACTTTCTCTCTCTCAGACAGACAATCCTCTTATCAATCAATGAGTAACAGTTCAAATACCATTGATTTTCGCATTATATGCGTTGCTCACACATGAATACAGAAGAGTTGAAGAGTATTTTTTGGTGGAAGAGGATAAAAGTCTTCTTCCTATCGGTTACTCGATTGTCCAGTTGAATTTGATCATGAAATCCTCTTTTCTGATGATTCGATCACTTTATTCATGGAAAAATTTTCCAGAAAGCCAGAAAAATGTATAATTTATTGGTCATACAAGAATTTCTTTGTATATGTATCTCTCTCTTTTTTTAGATTAAGATTCTATTTCAAGCTAATATAGCTTCAGAATTTCGAATATCCCATTACCCAAAAAGACAGGAGACCAAGTAGATCCTGGGTAGATAAGTATTCACTTTCATGATATGGAGTTTTCTATGGTACAAATATATATCACTCGTAAGGCATCAATAACTGTTTGGCCAAAAGTTATACTGAAACAGATGAAGGATGAACGAAAGTGAGCAAAAGAGATTGGATCCATTCATGGTTTGCTGACCGTAATCCAATCGAATTAACTCACGCAGATCGAGATTGACCATGTTCTTGGATGAACGATTTCAATCGAGTGATGGAAACAGACGGAAAAGAAGAGAAGGAGAGAGAGAAACAGAGATGGAGAGAGAAAGAAGGTCTCTTTCAATGAGAATAGATTCTTACCCCCTCTTTGGATTCTCTGAAAATTATTACTCTCTCTCTCTCTCTCTCTCTCTCTCTCTCTCTCTCTCTCTCTCTCTCTCTCTTTCTATTCCTTTGAACATAAATTTACCTCCATTCTCTTCCTCCATCATCCTCTTCCTATCCAGTTTCTTTACTGTTCGACGACAATCAAAGATGAGCCACGGATTACATCTGATAGATAGACAGCATCTGATGATCAATTGGAAAGCTTCTCTTCTAATACAAGATCGAAGCTTATGGAAGAAAAGAAGAGAGAGAGAGCAAAATCTAAACAGAGGAGTCGAAAGTGGTGTTGACAAATGAAGGATTCCTCTCTCCACCCATGTAGTGGGTAATCCATGGGGTTTTCTCGATTCATTGGGAATAGGATGGACTTTCTGTAACGAAGATAGAAGAGTCTTATTTTCAGCTCTCTTTTCTATCTTCAAGATGAATGAAGACTAGTAATATGAATTCTGTCATCTTTCCAATTGAGAAATAAATCCTTCTGCTCACTGATGGGCTCATTCAGACCATCTTGATGGTATCCAGCCCAGAAGCCAGTGGCTTCCTGACAGCTATATACCTTTGAATATTAAATGATCCTCTTATTTGAGAGATATTTACATAAGCTAATTTTCTAGGTTTCCAGTTAAAGTGAAGAAGGCACTTGATCCAATAGAAATGAGAAAGATAGATGAATACACCTCCAATTGAAATCTTAGGATTTTGTATACTGATCTTCTTTGTGGCTCTCTTGAATATTCAGAATTTTATCGAGAGATTTTATCTACTTCATAGTTACTTCCAGGAATTTCGATAGATTTCATAAACTACTGACTCACTATATTCTCGCGTGTAAGGAGCGTAACGATTGAACAGTTGGACTCATTCAATGAACTGATGGAATGTTTTTCTGTATCAATCATGTGTTACGGCAAACTTGGGAGCAAACTTGACCATTCAGCCAATAACTTTGATGTCATGTCGTGAACATTTGATTCGGTCTATACTGGAATTCGTTGGAATAGTTACTCATTTGAGACATCCTGCCATATACTTGACAATGTTCAGCAGATTTTGTTACCTAGATAGAAAAGTTTTCATGTAGGGAGCTTTGACACGAAATCTTTATCTTTCGCTTTGAAGCTTCAATTCTGACCAGTTGACTTCTAGTGATAAGATTTTTTTCTTATACTTTACCAAATGTTACCTATGTTCCTCTCCTTTAAGTTACAAGTACGTGTATTTGAGCTCGAAAGGTAATTAAGGTCAGTCTGTATTGTGTTTTCTGTCATGAAAGATTCACAAAAGAAAATTTAAAGCTAAGATAAGGTCTCATGGGAAATATAAACGAATTTGAGAATAATGGAAAGATTCAAATCGAATCAAAATTCTAGAGAATAAATATTTTCTGTGAAATGACCAGAGGATATTTGATATTCTCATCACTAAGAGCCCTTGTTGTCTAGTTACGGTATATTGATATTATATGGCTTTCGAAAAGAATTGCATATTCTTCTTATAAAATTTCCAGCTAAAACAATCTTATGATAATTGAATTCCATCTTTCGGATCGAAAAACTAAATGATTTTTCATTGATACTAATCCAAACGTCATCTGCTGACGTTTGACATCACATGGCAAACTTGACAAACTTAAAAACCTTAAGCTGTCAGCAGGATAACATTCCGAACGAATCATTCAAAACATTGCACACTAGATGATAATAGTAAATCAATTATTGTTTCAGTGATTTTAAGTCTATTGTTGAAATTACTGCTCATTATTTCTTCAACAATAGAAATCATCGGCAATGCTGGTGATTCTTCTGATGATTCCATGACCCAGACTTTTTTCCACATGCCTAACCACATACAAATCACCTGATCCTTTTGCTAACAATCATTCATGCTTTATACTAAAAGTAATCTAGTATTTTTCATTGTACATAGTACATTTGCTCATATGAATTGCATGTTTGCAAAAAATCTGTGAAATTAGGATGATGAATGGAAACGCTACACATAATGTGAATGAAATGAAAGCTGAACTATAGTGAAACTTCCACTCTACTATCAGATAAATTCTTCATCCATTCATTCCGTTTGTATTCTCAATGAATTGAGTTACTCTACTTAATATTCTGACTAAATTTATCGTGCCAAGTTACTTTTCGTACGCACTTTTTTCTCATAATGAAATGTATTCTAGTTCAATCACTGATTCATTTGCAAGTCAACCAAGAAGTAAACAATGAATCATGATCATTTTGATCCTTTTTTGCCTCTCTTCAACGAAATATCTATTTTACATATCTCTCACATATACCCTGCTGTTTCATGGAATGTTTATGTACTGCCAAAGAAATTACTAACCAGAATTTCAATATAACGCTCTACACCAAGAATCCTATATCTATGTAGAAAAGATTGACATGTATTGGGAAGAGGTTCTGAGAACAATTTGTATCCGACTTTGAATTGAATATTCAATGTTACGCAAATGTTATCATGAGAATCTAATATAAAAGTCAATCAGTATTCTACAATTTTATAACTTTTGTATTGTTTCATTTCGTTTCTTTTTCCAAAATAGAATTGTCTCTCTTCTATTCAGTCCCAATTCAAAACAAAAACAAAAACAGGATATGACTAAAAATGATCGAATAGATGTAATGATTGAGGAAATGGATTAGTAAATTTGTTACATTTCCCGGTCATCGATTGATTTTTCGGAAACTATCATCTCTCTCTCTTCCAGTACAGAATTGCACATTTTCTATTCTAAGCAACAATATTGAAGAGCCAATAACAATCTAGACGTTGGTACTTTCACTCTTTTATTGCTCCTACTGGTGTGTGTATATCTTTCTAGTATCTTCACTCAGACACACTCACACACATACGATAGAGTTTATTATCAAAATTCCAGCACCATGGAAAAAAGTGATGGAACTATAATAGGAAATAATAATGATTATATTCTCTCTCTTTCTTTCTTTCTTTCTCTGCCTCTCTCTTTCACCCCACATATTGTATGGT
>QZCP01000337.1:0-21200 GCA_003956705.1 Brevipalpus yothersi
GAGAGAGAGAGAGAGAGAGAGAGAGGAAAAAAGTAGAGGGAGGAGGAAGAGGGTGGAAAGAAAAATGAACGGGTGAGAAAAGGAGATGAGTGAGTAGTAAAATACTCGTGAAAGTACATAACGGTGAAGATATACCGAATAGATCCAGAATCAGTCTCTGATAAGTTACTGTTGGCACTTTTTTCCAACAGAATTCTCTTCAGAGCAGATGACAGAGAGAGACAGAGTGTGTGTGTGACAAAGAAATGTGCTGTCAAGTGAAACTCCTCGGGCATATATACAGACAATTCATTCAATCTAAACTTCGAGACAACAAATTCATCGATAGTTCATCATGACAATCCAATAATGTAAGTCAAAAACCCGCCATCAGAAATCTATCTCCCATTTTGCCTGATAATTTCAATCGTCGAATATGCCTGTCAAAGAACTAGAGACAGAATACTATTTTCTATAAGTCTTATCGACTTTTGGAAAGTGACGAGAGTCGTATTGATTATTGATTGCAGCTCATCTTGAATTACTCAAAAACTCGATAAAAACACGAGCCAAATCAATTAATTAATTAATTAGGATCATCTCATGTTGATGTGCACTCATGGAGATGAACCAAGAGAAGAACCGCAAGATAGGTGTATATACACTAGTAAGAAGAATTAATTAGATCAATTTTGATCGCTTTCACTGTGAAGATGGTTGTTTTTTCGATTTGAAAAGATGTTCGATATTTTTTCCACGATTCTCATGAATACTTAGACACCTCTTCAACCAATGTTTCAGGAGTTTGTTGATGTGTTCATCTTGACACGTTTTTTTCATGTTTACCTCTTTCATTCTTGTCCCACACAGTAGGTGACAATCGATTGAAGTTATCAATCAAAATTTCAAATCGATACGCATCTTGGATCATGAGTTATAAAGCTTCAAAATTGTTTTTCTTACTAGTGTACACGATGTATATTCATGTGGGGGAGAGTGTGTTGGGGACATAAATGTGACACATGCAGGGAGCATTAGGTAAATCGCTGAGTATTTCAAGAATTTAAGATAAGCTCACTAGAATTTAGTACCATGAAAAACTGTTCCCTAAGATTAAGCTTACCTGGAGGCTGGATTCTTTGTTGTAAAATTATAGGTTTTACTGGCATTTGAATACCTTCAGAGGTAGTGGCAGAACGAGGCTGTTGCTGTCTGATTTGTATCAGATTGAATTGGTTGGATGTTTGTTGTCTTATTGGAGGTTGGGCTTGAAGATGAAGATAAACCTGACGAGGCTGTGAATTTTGCTGCTGTTGAGCTAATGTTGCATCGGTATTCTGAGAAGGCACCAAAACTCTTATTCTAGCCTGTTGATTAATTGGTACTTGATTATGGGTATCAGTTACAGGCACTGCTGTTATAAAAGTAGAAGGAGGGAGAGAAACTGTTCTCAGGGTGACATGTGCACTAGAGGTAGCCGGATGAGGCACTGGCACTTCAACACATGTAGTGGTCGTAGTTGTCAAGTTATCGGATTTGTTCGAATCTATTAAATGCGGCATTAACGTTGTGGTGCATGATGATGATTCCACTTTTGATGGTAGGGAATTGGGAAGAACCAATAACTTGGGATGATAGTTATCTTCATCACATTTTTTCTTCATCTTGACCGAATCGACAACCCAATCAGGAGTGACCATTTTTATCGATGCAATTTCGATACATTTTTCATACTTGGGACCTTCAGGCTTCGTTATGATAAGATGGGTGACTTTTGAATCTAATTGAGCCTGAAAAGATCCACCATGAAAGGTGATCATAGCCCATAAGGCTTCAAGATCTTCCTTGCAAACATTGGATGGACAGGCGATCACATCTGAAAAGACAGCATTTTTTTGAGGATTGAAGGCTGCCGTTCTATAAGGTAGAGAAACAACAATTGTATTTAAATAATAACTCAGAAGTATGACAACAGTGATGATGTCTGTTTAGATAGATGCTTACGGTAAAAGACAATTGGCTTTGGCACTCAACCATACCCAGAGGCTCTGTTCCAAATGAAGAATAAAGAAGAAATTATATATAAACTGAATCCACAAAATTTCACTCCTTTACTCACAGTCACTACCGGCTTCTCATAAATTTCCACTGCTTCATTGATATCTGGATGATCGGGATTGTCAGCAATCAAATGAGTGGCTATGTCTGACAAATAGTTGACAAGTTTACCTCCACCTTCAACCATAATTCTCTTGACCTAACAAAACACACAAATACATTATACACATTGTGAGAGAATCACTTAAGCCACTCTACCTACCGATTCATTATTATAAACATCATCACATAAACAAAATTGAACCCCTTTAAACAAATCCATCACATTTAAATACTCTCTTTTATCAACAATTAAAACGTATGATCAACACAATATCATATTTACTCAAGAGTCAGTACTCTTTGGTGTGATGATGACAATGGTATACATGCCAAATGATGCCCAAGAGCGGAAAAGTGTTGTTACAAGTCTTGGTCAGGCGCGAGGATGCTGCATTGAACACTATTCCTGCCAGATGGCCTCACTGTAGTGACAAAGCAGGAGCATGTACCATCACCAGATGGCGTTCCAATATTTAATTATTAATAATTAATTATTAATAGATTAATCTGTATTGATTTTTAATGTGTTTAAATTCAATTTAATAAATTATTTGATGGCCTGTTTCGCGCTAAATAAGCCAATTTATTGGGGAATCTTTTCCTTGCAAGAGTATGAAAATTGGTGGACATTTATCAGAAAAACAAGTTTCAAGTTCAAAGTTTTTTCATCATTTTTATTCAGCATCCAAAAAAAACACTCTGATGATGTTATCTTGGAATTATATCCACTTCTCAAAATCGGTATCCTCCGATATTTTCAACTTTCCATTCATGATAAGAGAGGATAAATCTCGTTGATGAGAAATTTTACATAATAGTATTGAGCCATGCAGAACATTGACATTGACGATTGGAATCTTATTTTTTTTGTTCATATTATCAATCAATCAATCTTGATTTCTAATTTTTTTAAATGGACTCAACTTATGGTCATGTTACTATGTTTAAATGAATTAGGCACTTATAACGCTGAAATGTTATTCCTTTCCATACGATTCTTGGACACAAACATGAGTTAAGCTAACTTCTCACTAAATTGAATGGCCAATATATAACGATGGCCATGTTCAATTGATTGCTCTGTTTGATCTGTTTGTTACATTCATTTGTTCGTAATAATATTTTCAATCTTTTTTTTCTTCGATTCCAATATTGCTCTTGTAACTCTTTTTGCATACTCAAAACGCTTTTTTGTTCGACTCAATTTGAATATCATTAATGATGAGCAAATTCTTCTTTGTTTCCGAAGCCATTTTGGACTTGATGATTGTCCTCATGATTAGGGACCAGCGTTTTCTTCTTGTTCCTTTCTTGCACTGTTGATATATAAATCAAATCAAATAGGCAATATCATTAAATATTTTGATTGTGATTATGGTAAGAAAAAAAAATTGAAAATCCTCTGAAAATTTACCTAATATGCATATAAATTATCCAATACATCATATTGAAACAGACAAAACAAACTGGAAAAGCCACTCGAGAATATTTGTCTATATCACTTGGACTTGCACCGAACATTCGATTTAAATCTTTTGGGCCAAAAGGAGGAACAGATTCCACATTTTTTGAGCTTTTATTTCCACCAACACCTCCACCCCCACCAGTACCACCTTTCATTGAGCTAGGTTTTGATTCGATTATTTGATAACCCTGATTAACACCACCGTAAACCATTTTCGGAGGTGGTCCGCCTCGAATACCAATCGGATGAATCTGATCAGGCGAAAAGAAAAATTATCATACAATAAAGAGGTCCACAATCAATAGAAGCAATGATAATCAATCATATTCGATCAACTTCCTCCACCAACACTACTTACCGAACTTTCCATTCCGCCACATGGTATCATCATGGATGAATCAATTTGTGGGCCCATTATCATTGGAGGAACTTGATTATGATTAATATTAACCGCTTCATGAGCAGCTGCTGCGGCAGCACACTTTCGTCGATGTTCTTCGGCCAGTTTGAGCAATTGTTCTACTCTTGATCTTCTCATACCAATTCGTTTACCCAGATAACCAACAGTAGCATATTCCACCAGAGATGCGAATACCATCACAAAGCATGTGCCCAAAAAAACATCAATACTTTTGATGTATGATATTTTGGGTAACTGTGAATTGGTTGAGGACATTAGGGTGGTCATGGTCAATACAGTGGTCACACTTAATGATACACGGGCTGGTGTAGCATTTCGATGGAGCCAAAAAGATACCCAACTGATGACCACAATAAGGCTTGCGGGCACATATATTTGAATTAAATAGAAACCTAAGCTTCGTCGAAAGTGAATAAAGTAATACAATCGTGAATACATGCCGGTACTTGTATTCTTAAGTTCGGAAAAATTTGATTGAGCTACAATATCAAATTGTGGTAAACGATTGATTGTTGCCATATTAATGAAAGGACTCGACCGTTTCTTGTCCCAACTGTAGGTTATATCATTTGCATCATAACCATCTGATAGAGAAAAGCAAAAAAGAGAAAGAGAGAAAGAGAAAATGTATGAAAAAAGCTCATCAATCATCAGCTTATATACAGATAAATGATACATCATCATTATTATTTGTCAACAATTCTCATGATACTTACAGCTCTCAATTCCTAAGGAACACTTTTGTCGATCCATTGGAAAGTATTGTAGCTCCATAGGACAACTTGCTGTGACCGTTAATCTGTCAAAAAGAAGGTGGAATATTTGTCAGTTATTTTTGTCACTTGAAAATTGATCATATATACATGTATGGGCTTGTCGAATATTCATAGCATGCAAGCTTCTTGTTAGATTCCGATTCATCAATCAATTCGACCTTTTAATCTTTTTCAAGGAAAATGAGATCATTTGAGGTGAATATAATATCTTCAGAATATTGTGCTGGAATTAGTGTCATATGAGAGATCGAATGTTCATTACGCAAAGTCCCACAGTTCAAGTATTAAAATAGGCCAATCAAAGCATGATGATAGCGAAATTTTTCTCACACTAACAATTGTTCAAAGATTGTCGAGTTACCAGGGAATCCATCTAATCCTTTGATCACAGAGGTGTAAGATCTTAGAGTACGTGTGATCAAATTATACCAGGCTGAGACATGTCTTGAGATTTTTCGATCTTATCTTACTAATATTGATGGAAAAAATTCCTTCATAGGATTCCTTTATCAAATCAAAAGCCCCTCCAACTAGACCAATAATTACTTCATGTAGGAAGTGATTGAGAAGCACTTCTCTATGGAATCATGCTTCCCAACAAAAGAAAGATCAAGAAGAAACTGTTCATTGAAGACTTTTTGTGTGAGTAGAAATTTCCACTCTTTCAACAGTAAATGGAGCAAAAATTTTGTTGAATTTGTGCTCTCAAGTATGAACAAAAAAGTTTCAATATTTTCAGCTTGAAAAAATTGACAAAAAAAAGTTAACAAACAAGTGTAGCCACACCAGATATCTATACCAGGAATACCATTGAAATGGATGGATACCCAAAAGAGAGTAAAAGAAAGGAAAGAGAAAGAGAAAGAGTTGATATCGATTATCGATTATTCAGTGTAAACACTTCCCTCAATCAGTCGAGACAGTCACTAGCCTCTTATGGATGAATAATTCAGCAAACTAAATCAAAATGAATGATGTCTGTTGACAAAATCAATTTTTAGCTTCAAAAGGTTCAGTTTATTCGTCTTACACATACAATGTGGTCTTACAATGGAAGGCAGGTAAGTGTTGGTCGCAGAATCAAATGAGTTATATATTTTCGGATAGATAGCAATGAGAGAAGATGATTACAAGAAGTCTTAGCTGCCCACTCACAATTATTTAAAAATTTTCAGTGATAATGAATTACATCGAAGAAGTGTTTGAGACACAATTTTTTTCTGCAATGAGCACATTGAATGAAGGAAGAAGTCGTACAATTAGGTGAGCTGCAAACTTCTGTATCAACATCAAATAATGCGTTGTCTGGATGATCGAAAAATTGCTGATCAACTTTGTATCCAGATTTCATCCATGCTGCTCGGATCATAGTGTTAAATATTGGAGCTGAAAATTGATTATGGATAAGAGCATGCATTTTTATGATATTATTTCGGTTGTGTAAATCAACAGGGAGGTTGTCTATCAAGACACGATCAGAAAATTTTTTCACGAATGATTTCCACTGTCTAAAGAAAAGAACATCGAGTGGCTGAATCAAATAAGTTGTTCCTGGAGGAATGAATTTGAGAGTCAAATCTTTTCCTTCTATCCAAAATACATCTGCCACTCGATGAGATGAGAAGGAATCTAGTAATAGACATGTTTTTTCATTGATGTTTGGAGCAAGAAATGTCATTTTCCATTATTGTAGAGTTGCAAGTTCAACTTTCCCTGATTTTGTTGCTAAAACCTTAACATTTGGCGGCTTTATGAGAGAGCGAGAGACAATAGGACCAAAAACACCTCCAGCTTCTTGTAACACAATCAAGAGAGGAGAAAGGAGTTTACCACTCGCTGTGATGATCGGTTGTATTGTGTAGGAATGGGTTCTCGCTCGTGTATTTTCAACTCTGATATCAACTGATCGCTGACCAGAAATTTCCAATGTGCGATCTCGATGCATCTCATAATTATATCCAGATTGGTCCGTGTTGAGTATTCGATCAAGATTGTATACAGGAATAACTTCATTGTTTATCTCTTGAGTGAACTCCAAAGCAGCATTCTCGATTTCCGTTCGCTCCACCTGATGTCTATAAGAGACAAAGTTAGTGACTCTCCTACTCACAATCTTATTTTTCTTTTTGAATTCATTTATCCACCATGGTGATGCCTTGAAATTACTCCCAAGTTTGACCTCTCTTGCCTTTTCGAGGGCCCATCGACGCAAGTCAAGATCATGTACAGCACGATTTATTGATCTAGAAGACAGAAACTTTTCCCATGTATATGATGAAACTAATCGATACTTCTCCCTCGCAGTTCCACAATTTCTCTGATATTCACGGAATCTGGTCAGATAAACATCATATCTCACTCTTCTGAACCGATGTTGAAGTGTTCTGAACGAAGCACCTTTGTTCGCATTCTTCCATTCTAGCACATTATTCACGTAATCGAGGGGAAAAAACTCATTATCAGGTGCTGACAGAGGTTCAAAGATCACTTCACTATCATTTTCCTCTTCTGATGAAATCGTAACTAGTTCTTCGTCCTCAATGATGTCAGTTATTGTTGATTCCTCAACCTGCCTTATCAGAGAGAAAATTTTTTCGGCTATTTCTCTCTCTCTACCACTGACTTCTCTACTTGATGATGGGAGTTGGATAGATTTCAGTTGTTCAAGAATATTCGAAGCTGATATTGAAGACATTTTAGCATAGATAGATACACGAATTCACTTAAAAGGATTATAACTTCACTCCAAACTGGAAAAATCTGCTTGTGATAATTGGAAAATGAATCAAAACTATCAGGAAAAGCTGTTTAAATCTTTTCAAAACCAAAACATTGTCTAAATAGTGAACAAGAGGGGAAAATTTCTTGACCTAGGAGTGAGCAGGTCAAAAATTTGAGTCGAAGTTTTCAACGGTTCTCTGGAGAGTGGGCAGCTAGAACCGGTTGTTCATATCTTTTCTCATTTACTTTTACCGAATGGTAAGATTGTTTTGAAGAAACTCGACCAACACTTACCTGCCTTCCATTGTTAGACAGATTGAGTCATCCAATTCGCTGAAGATTTTTGTTAATTATTCAAATTGAGTTAGTGTCAAAAGAGTGAATATGCTGAAAGCCTGTCAGCTCTTGACCTAAACTCATTATGTAATATTAAGGATTAAACAAATTTCTCCCCAATTTTCTGACCCAAAAGGAGGCAAAATATCATGATAAGTTCTTGTTCTCCATTAAAACGAATGTACAAGAATGAAAGATAAATTTGAAACTTCCAGATGAACACTAATGAATGTACATTCCTCCACCACCATTAATCAGAGGATGTAAAGATCAAAATGAAACTGTGAAAAAAATGATCAATCTTGAAGCATCAATTTCCCATTCAAATTAAGAATTGAGAGGCAATCATGACAGGATTCACAAAAATTTGATCACCTCTTTGTGTTGAAAGATTCTGGGGAGAAGAACAAAATAGAAATTCAAATTTGAAATGCCCTGAGCAGAAATAATTTCTATAAAAGCACCATAAACCAAGCAACAATCGATCGATGAATGCAAAATATATGTATTTTCTTTGCCCATGAAAGAAACGGAACGATTCATGAAGATTCATTTGATTCACGATTGCATGGAAGTAAAGAAAAGAACAAACTAATCTGTTCACAAGGTAAAGTGAGCGTGAGAAAAAACGATTTTTCCACATTTTCAAAGATCAATATCCATAGATATAAATATTTAACTGGAAAAGTCAATATTTGACTATGGAGAAGTATTCTCCATGCTAAAGTTTCCCCGAGTTCTCCAGATTTATTCCCTTCTCTCAGGCAAATTTTCGATTTATATATATCAGATACACCAATCGGATGAATGTATAGATGTGGAAATCATAAAATAAGAGGAAACTATGAAAGTCTAATAAGATGGAGGCTTTTTTCAATGAATTTTCTGTCATACACTTTGATCTCATAGTTATTGGAAGGTTTTTATCCTCAAAAAAGGAATCTCTCTCTCTCTCTCTTCCAAAATGATGATGAAAAGAAGAAGAAAAAGGAGAAAAAGAAGATTTGTAGATCAAAAAAGAGGCGAATGTCATGATATCTTTAGGTGTATTCCCAATTGAAATGATGCGGAATATTATGCGGAGAAGAGAAGATTGATCCATGCTGAATATTTTTCTCCTCTCCCCCAGTGGAATATAGTTATTTCTTATTCTTCTTTTTTTTCGCCTCCTCAATCTATTCCAAACCACATCTCTTCAGAACTAAAATCTTCAGAGCTCAGAATAACAGTAAGTAGGGTTCCCTTCTCACACTATTCAGTATCATGAGAGTGTGACAACTGAGACTGAGGAAGAGAGAAAGAGAAGGAGAAAAGATTGATGTTCTTGAATTCAAGACGTCTGTTTGAGGAGGACAATTGATCAAGGGCTTATCATCAGTATCATGGCGAAGTGGCTGGCTAAACAATTGCATACCATGGATCACTAGTCGGGTTAAAAGGCTATCCTGATAAATTCAGCTCTAAAATGTATCCAATGGAGCATAAAAAAGGAATCAGAGGAAACACATACACATTGCTCATGAAGAACCGTTTGTAATTCACTGATTGTCATGTTAGTGTCTGGAGTTTTCGACATTTTGATTGGAAAACAATGTTCAAACTAATCAATCAGCGGCTGAAAATTGAATATAAGCAAGTGAAATATTTTGGAAAGATGCTGCATGCTCACGAGTTTTCAATAAAAATATCACATAGCCATCAAGTATTGAACCAATTTTGGTATATATCACTCACTTTCCATTCATAACACCCAGTTAATTAGTCCAAAGCAATAAAGTATACGCATTAATTAATTCAATATGAATCGGAATTGGCATAGTTGACTGATCAGCAATCAGGATGCTCCATTCTACCAGAATATCTGCCAATATGATCTATATCATTTGGAGGATAGTTGCAGAGAAAAAGACAGCATTCATTTGCAACCCCAAAAGATGATCAACGTTTCATGAGGCACATTTCCGCTTTCTTCCACTCATCTTTCTTTCGATCCTCATCATTTGATTGCAACTAGGCCATTGATTATGCTTGTACCATTGTATCAATAGTACAGTCATTTTCTTAGCAATACTTTTTTTTCTTTTTTCGCTTCCTCTTTCTCTTCCTCCCAGATCACCTTATTGTTCCTCCTTAATAGAGAATCAATGTATCGATCGAAAGCAAATCTATGCATCATCAAATGTATCTTGGGATTAGTGGAAGTTTAGAGATACATGGGGGATAGCAAGCCATCAAGAATATCTAGTATACATAGATTACATAAATATATGTATTTATAGAGAGAGAAAGTAGCAGAAAAGTAAACCTATGCGCAAACATTAGTGAAGCCTTTTAATAACAGTCCATAAAACACAACGAAAATTAGCTACCTAAAAGTTGATACAGGCTTCCAAAATAGTGGATTAATTTTATACATAAAATAAGTGATATAGTTGGGAAAAATAGTTTCTCATCACTTTTTGAAGTTGCTCTCTCTCCCCAATTTGTTCAATTTTTCGAGCCTCTCATAATGATGATCGAAATTCATTCTCTCGCGAATGATGGAGCATCCATTTCAAGTTGAATGGAAATCATATATATGAACACAGATCAAATGGAATAAGAATAATACTCAAACCCTAAATGACCATTCCAAAGTGATATCACTCAAAAATTTTCTCTCTCTTTTGAGAATCCAATTTTATCCTCTCTCTCTCTCTCCTGTGTGCTTCACCAGCTTTTCATTACTGTATCCTCTCTCTAATGGAAAACCACTTCTCAGTTCCAGGAAGATGGAACATAATTTTTCTTCCCTCAATATTTGGCCTCTCAATTCTCTCTCTCTCTCTCTCTCTCTCTTTCCTCATCTTTCGCAGTCTGTGCACAGAATCTCAGCCAATCTATTGATCCAAAAGGGAATTCTATTTTTGGTCTCACTTGTCCTGAGTATTGTTGTTAGTTGGTAAATGATTCTGAAAAGCTTACAAACGCAAAGGCACACACAGGCACACACACAATCAGAGTGTATTGTTCATATGGCAAGGGATTTCATGATGATGATAAAGTGGATGCCTGGAGAAGAGCAATTGCATCAGAATGAATTGTGGGTGATGAATTGAAGTGAAAAAATTTCCAGCTTCTTTCTCTCTTTTCTGTGCCCAATTTTTGAATGCCTTTTGCTTTGCATGAAAACGATTGCATCAAATTTTTCCTATCCATGTGCAGTGGAAATGAGTATAAACACGTATATTTTATAACCAAAGAATTTTGTTCAGACAGTTAGGAAAAAGTGTGAAAAAGTGGGAGAGGGAGAGGGAAAGAAAGAGGTAGAAATTTTCATTGTATAATGGTGGAGTGTCAAGATCATCCTAGATTTAGCATACCTCTTCCAGAAAGAGGTAGGAGAAGGAGGAGAAAAGAGGGAGGACATGCATGAATTTCGAATCATTTTGGAAGAAAGATATTCCTTTTACCCAGAACTGTATACTTCCATAGGGCCTGCATGAATGAATACATAATGAGACCAGAAAAATTGATTCTCTCCAACATGGAACAGCTTGATTTTCCATTCAAATCATGATCATACAAGAATCCTTATTTTTGAAGACTCTCGAAGAAAACTCAATTTATTCATCAATTACCTGTATGCATATATGATGATGAAAAGAAATGATCAGAATGATAAAAGTCCAGGAGGAGATTGGAATGGAAAGATAGACAGAGTCAAGAGTTATGGAGATTTTTTATGGAAAATAATTGCCTTCTGTGTGCAAAAAAGTAGTCAAATGTCACGAATATTTGAAAATTTGCAAACCCTATCCCATAAACTATGTAAATTTTAGCCCTCATTTTTTCAATTGAAGAGTGATGACAAGTTCACAGAATAAACTTCACTCCGAATGAAGGGATGAAGAACATTCTATTTCCTCCTATTCTCAGTTATGAACAGGGTCCGAAGTTTTGATTATTTTTCCCCTCTCATACATATTTAATTTGCTAAATGAAACCAAAAGAATTCGAGTTATATATCTCATTTCGAGACTTTCTTCACATGTTTCCAGTTAGCTTGGATGAAAATATATTCAAGATTCTTTCAAGCTCTTGTGGCAAAAGTTTTGAACTCCAACACTTACATGCTCTCATCAACAGCGTTCCCAGTGTATCCCAAAGGATATAGAACAAATAAAACTTGGTATGTGATGAGACTTGGTATGTATATAAACAGCTTGTTGTTGATGATATTCTGATTCCAAATGAGCCGTCTAACAAGCAAAGCTAACTTGAGCATAGACTTTTTCTTCCCATAGAAATCCCTCATGAAATCTTGGAATCCAAATTCTACTTATGCACACTTCCATCTTATTCCCATGTTGAAAATCTTCTCATGTCATTTTTTCTTGCTTCAAGCACTTCTATCACTACTGAATAACCATGTTTGTCATTATGTTGGCTGATGATCATAGAGGAAATGTAAGAGGAGAGAGAGAGTCAGAGATGAAGCATGGCTCAGTAGTTCAATAAAGTAGTTCTTGAGAATATTCACGGGCTTCTCTTGTCTCAACAATTTGGTCTTGATATTATGCTCATGGCTTTCATCATTCCATGTTTCATATAGTGTTATTCCTTGTGCTCTCATTTTTCATCTACCAAAGAGCACGCAAAAGTTGATCGACATTTCCTTCCAGTAAAGCTCATGGAACCGAGAGAGAAAGAGAGAAGAATATTCCACTGGACTGTATCTTCAATTTTCATCTCATGGGTCAGTAAATGGGGATATAGAGTAATGGACATCTCAAGATTTCTATCGAGCATGCAAATTTTATGAAGATCTTGGGGAATTCGTCAGCGTGTAAGAATAATAGGGACACAGATCAATGTGGACGAGTATTTTTTGGTATTCAAAGCAATATATCCAAGCTACTGAAAGGACCTCGAAATGAAAGCAGATCGATTGGTCACTTTTAAGGTTTTGATTCCTATGGACTCTTTATTCATGGCTCTGATTTTGGTCAGTTCAGTCAAACTTTATCGGAATGTTTCCCATGAATTCGAATTTTGAGAATTCCTATCGGTATTTTGAGACATCCTATAAGGAAATACTTATTCGTGAATCTTTTGATAAGCTCAACCTTAAACACAAAACTTGTCAGATGAATAGATCAAATTGATTGAATGAAAAGAGACTCTCAGAGAAGCAAGATTCAACCATAGAATAACTATCTTTCTTTCATAAAATAAGAAGAAGTCTTTCAAAAGCATCCTAAAGATAGATTTATCAGTCTTCTAGGAGCTTAAAGGAGAACGAAACATTAGTTAGGTTTAAGTTGGCTGATATTTTTGTTTTGATCGTATGTAATCCGAATAGTCTTTATTTTTTTTCTTCTTCAGAACTTTCCCTCTGAAAACCCTTCTATTATCGCTACTAATGGACTTGAGAATGCCATACTCACTATACTTTCCAATGTTTGCTGATACATAATGTATTAAGCTAATTGAATCTTATGGATGTAATGGAGACCAAAATAATTAGCTTTCTGGTGTTACTTCTTTTTTCATTCAACTTTAGTTTTCAATTCAATTTCTTTTAGATGTACTATATAACACAACTTTTTTTTCTCTCTCTCTCTCTTTTCGATTGTTACTGATCCCTTTTCTTTTGGACAAGCGAAGCAGAAAAACATCATTATCTTCATCATCATCTTGTTCTAAAGACACATCATTTCATTCAAACTTGCCTCCACTTTTTTTTCTCTTCTATACTTCCAATTCTTTGATTTTAAAATGTTTTATATCCCTCAAAGTATCAAGTTACATACTTTTGTGGATCAAAATTCTTACTTTTCATGGATGAGAGAAATACACAGTAAAGAAGCTAACGATTCTTCTCTAGAACAATGGTCATAAGAATCATAGAGAATTGAGAGTTAGAGTAAGAAGAACAGCAAAAGAGAAAGAGAGAGAAATTGGCTTCACCAAATTCGAAGGTTCTACTCCGTTGTTTGAGTTAGAACTCAGGTTATACTTCAGTGAACCGTTAAGATGGATAATGACATGAGACAAATGTCAATGCGATTCTCACCCGCTTACATGAACATATAAATGATCTTCTTATATATAAGGTTGTGGAAACTTTTTTCTGTTAGATTTTCAGTTTTGAAACTATCATCTTTTGCTTTGTATTTCCAAGTGAAGAGGCAAATATTGATTTTTTCCCTCACTTTTTATGATATGTCGAAAAGAGATATATATTCCATCAATCATCACTAACATTTTTTAATGAGTTAGAAAGGAAAGAGATATTTCTTTTTTTCCATCTAGTCAAATATGAAATATTTCATCTGGAAACTTGAGCCCAAAGATTCCAGACAGAATACAAAAGTATAAAAGTGATAATCATTTACCTGATGCTCTGATGAACACTGCCATCGGACATTATTCGTAAAAATTTGTTCGGCTTGGTGGCATCGTGAAAAGCAGCTCGCTTTTCATTTGTGAAAAAAGTATCTGGAAGCCATATACGACCACCAACCTCAGCACCGACAGTCAATTTATGGACACCATTGAATTCACTATTATTAAAAAGTTTACTTGTATTGCCAAATGATAATCGAGAGTCTACCCAGGACTGTCGAAAATAAAAGTCAGCAGTGTAATCCTATTGAAGAAAGTTAAATAAATTGAATCAATACTTTTGATTCCTTTGAGAAAATTTTCGATAGAAAATGTGTGGGAAAAGAAGATTTGATTGAAATGAGAGACTATACGTGAGTGTAATTTACCAGAGAAGATTTAAACTTACCATTTGAACTTCAGACACAGAGCTGATAGTATTAAATCCTATAGAAATGAAAACTTCTACAGGTTTACCTGCAAGTGAGAAAGAATGAATAAAATTTTTAGTTTTCAGAGTGGTATGTTGAATTGATTCAATTCTGTTCTGTGAGATTCAAAGACTCTCTCTCTTCCCATACATCAGTGGTATCCAAACAAAACTGTGCCTCCAGTTTTGCTATTATTCAGGATACAGAAAATTGAAAAGAATATCTCTGGTCTATGCAAACGCTGTAATGGAAATGCTGGGAAATTCGAAGCCACATTACTTTGTTTACCATCTCTCTCTCTCTCTCTCTCTCTTCCTACTCATGCTAATATATGCGATCAGGAAATGGATCTTAAACAACAGGCTGGCATATTTACTTGCCCTCCATCATGAGCTGAGTATTCTCTCGATTGTCGGAAGTTACCTATGCACTTGAGTTGTTCTTCTTACAGTTTGCTCATGAATACTCTTGTACATGGTAAACACGCATTCTTTGATTTATATTGAAGAGCTCAACAGTATCTATACTAAGAATGTAAGATTAATGGATAAAATTAAACTATGAAAAGTTCGTAAGATTTTTGGTCGAGAAAGAATTCTTTTCTCCGGAAGAATTTGCGAGAATATCTGAAATGTTTGAAAGAATGTCGGAGTTTCTCAGTTAATCTGAGGGAATTTTTTTTTCGCCAACAAAACATGATCTAAGTCACAAGCCAATTTGAGCTCAGAAGTTACACTTAATGAGTATACTTTTAACTTGAACTTTCCTACTTCACTAACATATATACACACATACATTTACCATGTGGTATATAGATGTATACTCAAACTTTGGTCACAACTAATCCGATTTGAGTTGATTGAGGCGAAGTAATTGCAAGATGAGCTTTAGTTTCCCAACCCTAATGTATACAATCATGAATTCACAATAGGATTCCTCTCAGGAGAAGCAGATAGTAAATTATTTTTTTCACTTCTCTTGCTTTTCTTGCTTTCTCCTTTCAAATACACTCAAAACTTACCTCCATAGTTGGGTCTTACTCTTTTATCGTAGCGAGTTAAATCGAGTATTTTAGTAAGAATACGATTGATGTCTCTTCCTCGGGCATTCCTAGATAAGTGAAAAGAAAGAGAGAAAAGAAACGTAAGCGAATCAGTAAGTGAATTGGTATTACCAATTGGGATAGGCTTCATGGTGAATGGGAGAGAGAAAGAAGTAGAGTTCATCATCTTCTTGCTATCCAGAATACGTGATATATAGATCATCAATTCCGAATGATGCTCCAGGATAGATTTTTCAAGCTATTCACGAATGGTGCTTCACTCATTTTGAATTTTTCATGGGACTCGAGTATTTTTTCCTAGAATCAATCTTTATTCCCAACCAATTTCTGTATATGAATAGCTATTATCTCTCAAAACTCTTGGGGATGGAGAGAAGCGAAATCATAATCATGTTATATGAATAATTGAACAATTAAGATAAATTAGTGGGTAATAAAGTTTTCCTTTGAGGGACAAAAAACAAAATCCTGTTCGGTGGAAGAAAGAATAAACTTGTCAGCCAAAAATTCCAGAGCCCAAACACTCTGACAAGTGAGTGATCAAAGGGAATATCATTTATTATTAACAGTATACACCTAGTAAATCATCCAATCAATACTTGCAACTGATTTTTATCGAAAAACTATCTTCCATTCTCAACCTACACTTTTACTCAAATAACAAGAGCTCAAGTGCTCCATATACTTCAATTGTCAAGATAGATAAATGTCTATTCAAGTGAATGTGATTGCCCAATGTTGACCAGAGGAAAAATAGTGAGAATAGAGAGAAAGAAAAAAGTGAAGGTGTCAGAACTCACCCTTTTGGACCGAGATCTGGATAAGGTTGGTTGCGACGATGTCGCATATCTTGACACAAAATTGAAGGAGACAATCCAATATTTGTGATAACAAGATAGTATATGATCAAATGTATCCCAATAAATGAAATGGATACAGTTTGGAGCATCTTTGATCATGAATGAGCTTGATTAAATGTGACTTCCTGATGATGATGGGGATGGTGATAGGATGGATTCTGGTGTGAATAACGGAACTTGCACATAAATACACGCACACATACACACATATAGACACACTGTGAGTTTGAATTACTTGTCCATCCGAAATCAATTCATGAATACACGAAACATGTCCATCACATATGATAATGATGATAATATTGACGATTTGCTGATTTGATTTATCGATTGAACAGAAAAATTCGCCATAATAGCTTCCATCACCAAGTGTGTCGATGAATTTGAGCAATTTTCTTGGAAAAAGAGGTTGAAGCCCACTGAGATGATTATGAAGGTTTTTAGGATGATGATGATCAAATGAGTCGTCTCGTATGGATTGCACAACAATTGATCAATTGATTATTATTGAGATAATATCATAGTAATAGATTTTGTTTGTGGATGTGAATCAGAAAAGAACGGTATAAAAAATGCATGTCAGACTAACAAGATTGAAGAGTGGGGAGAAAAATTTTCTCAATTTTTTTCTATCTTCTTTAAAATTTGGAGAAAAGGCAACAATATATGTAGGATTTATGATTTTGGAACACAAATTTATCTCTCCCACCTATTTCTTTGTCAGAATTGCATTAGCATCACAAAATTTTGATCGACCAGAATTTTGAAGTGAACAATTGCATTGCTATTGCTAGAAAGAGAGAAAGAGAGAAAGGTATTTGAACGATGAGGATCACTGGATATCGAAATTTTCTATTCCACTATGCAAGTGATTCACACAGGTGTATCGAGTGAATGAATGAATCAAGTGAGTAGTAACATATATAATTTGGAAGCACTAGAAAAAAGGAGAAAAGGAAGCCATGGAATGTATGTAGAAATACTCCACAACAAAGTGAGAGAGAGAAATTTTTTGGCAAGTATATTAGAATATTATGAAGTATTCGTGATACTGTGATAGAATGGTGATCACATCAAAGTTTGAAGGTATCATGAAGAGAGAAAGAGAGAAGAAGAAGAGTCATAAGTGGCAAAAAAATTTGTAAATCAAAGTGAAGAATACAGACACTATTTTTCTATTTATCGCTTGAACTGAGATCACTATAAGATTATACAGCTTATGCGCTGTGTGTATGTATGTGTATGTGTATGTGTGTGAAAGTATTCCTTTTTTTCTGGAGCTTTAGAATATTGACGGAAACTCGCATAATCATAACATCTAAGATCAATACATTCAATATCCATATACGGTGGAGATGGCGCTCAATCTGGAAAAAATAGCAGCACCCAGGAAGTATAACAATTAGAAATATCATCATCATCATCATCATTCTTTACCCGGAGCATTCCGATAGTATTCCTTGCGCATTCCTAACTGAGTGAGTATACTTGTGTGCGTAGTATTACTTGAATTTAGCTACTTTTTCTTCGTTCTTTTCCAAAAATAAGCCATCTAGTGAGTCTATGTTAAGATTATCAATCGATTTTCGGCTCTCCAAGCTGAGAAAGGAATCCAGGAGAAGAAAGAAGCTATCATCCAGAGAACGAAGAAAATGTGTATATATGCGTGTAGAGGGAAAGAGAGAAAGAGTAAAAGAAAGAGAGGACAAAAGGAAGCTTAAGTGAATGATTCCAGTTTTCGACTCTCTCCTCCAGCATCCTTTCCTGTCCATCATCACTCTCATCTCATCCTTCCTCTCTCTCACACACACTCTCTCTCTTTCTTTTACTCTTTCTTTCTACCTCTCTCTCTCTCACCATCATCATGTGGAACTACTACCACTACTGTGTATTACGTATAAAATGTTGTTGATATTGATCATGCAAATTGGTTGACTTGTGTGAATCTAGTACATACATACATACATATATATATCGGCCATCGAAGAGACAGAGAGTGTACCAGAATAACGGATAAAGTGAAAAAATTTTTTTTTGCTCCTCTCATCCATAAGTGAAACGTTATTTCTAGTGCAATATATATATATATCGCAAAATACCAACACATAGGAAGACTTGTAACCATCTACCAAAGTCTACTTTTTCTCATCTCTTCTCTTCTCTCCTCTCTCTCTCTCTCTCTCTCTCTCGGTTACTCTCCATCTTAGTGTTCACATTATCTTCTTTTTCTCCACTAATCCTATCATTCCTTAGCTGGTCCAAATTTTTTTTCCTCTTCTCTCTCTCTCTCTCTCTCTCTCTCTCTCTCTCTCTCTCTCTCTCTCTCTCTCTCTCTCTCTCTCTCTCTCTCTCTCCTCTTCTTCTCTTCTCTCTACATCTTCCATCTATCTTCTCGATGTATATGTGAATGTGTTGGTTCAACAAGAGAACCAGAATTTTCTACATACATCTACCAACATCTGACAACACTTTCGATTTGCTTCACTTTGGCAAATGATGGTGATGATGATAAGACTATTGGACTGATTTTTGCAATACATTCTGCTTTCTCTCTCTCCATCTTCTAATACTTATTACTCTTCTTCTTGTTCCCGATATTCTCATCACTTTCATCACCTCCTTCTCTTTCTTCATCTGCTTCTTCTTCTTACTTTCTCCTTCGCTTCGCTTATTCCTCTCTCATCTGACCACATCATCACGAAGTCAAAGTGACATGTGAAGATAATTGAAGGTATGAAGAGATAGAGAGAAAGATAAAGATAAAGAGAAAGATAGAGATTGCCAAGTGGAAAACTAGTGTGATGGATAGAAAGTCTTGAAAGTTATAGATTTGTATTATATTATTATTATTTATAATTCTCATACTTGATGAACATCTTACACCAACGAAAAGTTGAACATGATATCCGATCAAATGAGCCTGGAAATCATCATCAGAATGCTGCTTCTTTTCCATCTTCTTCATTCCAACATTGATTATTGTTATTATTATTCTTCCATCTCAATTCGATCCTGTTCATTGTTGAAATCTGATCAAAATTTTCTCAGCTGATCTAATACAATAGTAATCCAAGTATTCTTCTCACCAATGGATTGTTTGATCAAAACTGGTATGTACATATAATGTCCATCACCTTACCAACAACAATTTGTGGTGTTAACACGACAATATTAACATCAATTGATGGTGATAATGATATTAGTATTACAAGAAAGATATTCAAATGCATCTTTAAACATGAATTTTCCATCCTGATTCGTCCACCAAATCATCAACATTATCATCATCAACATCTCCCATCATCAGCCCTATCATCGTCATTATCATTTTTATCACATTCCAAGAAAAACTCTATACATTCAACTTTCAAATCATTGCTCACCAGATTTTTATCGATAATCTGGGCTTAAGCTTGCTCACACACATACATACTTTTTCTGGTCCATTCTGATATGGGCTTTAAATTTGACCATCCATTGCAAACCCAATCATTGGGTTCGCTAATACCTATCATTGTTCCATTATTGTGCCTGTTGTGGCAAATATCAGCTCAATCAGACGAAATCTCAGATGAAGGAAGTTACAAGGGATCATCAGAACCTGATATGGATGATATTAAAGGGTAAGACAAAGAGTATTCCAATTTTCTTCTTCCAATAATATTATCATTGGTCATAATAAATCTTTGGAAAACCCGAATTCCTAGAGAGAGTGTGTGTGTGCATATATGCAGATATTTTCCACATTATCGAACACAGAATATATTCCCAAGGAATACCTATGGTGTATCAGCAGGAGTCAGAATATACAACTCCAACCAGGACACTCACTGTCAGTGTGATCACCAGAATGTGAATGAGAATAATAGTAACCCTGATTAACTGGACCATGAATAGTGATGAGGTGTTGTGTTTGCGGTGAAATTATCGAATTAATAATGATCTCTCAATGGTAAGCCAGTGATAGGACCTCAAAATTGAACCAATTCACAATACAATATCACCCTTGGCAATATGAATCTCTTTCTCATTTTCTTTCCCTTTTTGCTTGTCAAAATTTATGTTTTCGGGTTGCTATGAATTCATGAAACCACTTTTCTAAACTACTTTGCTTGCGTGTGTGGTATTATGGGTGTATGTGTGTGTGTGTATGAGTGAAAGTGAGTGTGTGAATGATGAAGATGTATTAAGAATGCAAATGGAAATTTGGGATGGAGCAAATTTCGAATTCTCTAGTGGAATTACCACACTGCATTTAGCCCACTCTATTGAGAATCCGAAAAATTTGGATCCCCGAGAAAATGGTTTCATAGTCACCACATCAACAGAATCGACAATCATATTACACCTTACCGAGAGCGAAAGAAAGAGAGAGAAAAGAATAAGAGGAGACTTAAGATGCTCATATAAAGCAAGAAGTGAAAGTAAAAGTTCTCATTAGGAAGTGGGCTTTTCCTTTCCAGGGAAATTCTGAGCAAGAATTTTATCCACAGGGAAATGGTGAGCATCAAGCTTGAAACATGTGGAAAGTGCTCTTCATTTGATATCCTTTCTCTCTCTCTCTCTCTCTCTCTCTCTCTCTCTCTCTCTCTCTCTCTCTCTCTCTCTCTCTCTCTCTC
>QZCP01000337.1:21400-48945 GCA_003956705.1 Brevipalpus yothersi
TCTCTCTCTCTCTCTCTCTCTCTCTCTCTCTCTCTCTCTCTCTCTCTCTCTCTCTCTCTCTCTCTCTCTCTCTCACCTTCTCATACAATTTGTTCATTCTCTCTCTTTGCTTCCTCCTTTTTTTCTATCTTTTCTCTGATCCGACCCATGGCATTTGCTGGGGATGAGCAGGGTTGAAGATGAAAAGTAGGAGAAAAAGAGAGTGGAAAAGGATCGATTCTAAATTCTCATACCACATAGACAAAGTGTGTAGAATGATAAATACTCGAAAACAACAGGCAAAATTTTCTTCAAAAACCTCCTTGTCATGTCACTCATAGAATAATTCTTTTTTACTCTCTTTTTTTTCTCTCTCTCTCTATTTTGTTCATGCTTTACTTTGCATATGCATTGTTTTTTCACAAGTATTTTTTGGTTGTTCAAAAATGCTCACAAGTTTCATTGTGTGTGATATTCCAAAGCAACTTGGATTCTCTCTCTCTCTCTCTCTCTCTCTCTCTCTCTCTCTCTCTTGAACAAGGTTTTTTTATTACAACACAGCCAGATATATGAACCAGCAACCTATTTTCATTCTTTTTGAGCATTCTTTCAAGCAAAAACACGATCATTTCATCAATTTATATCCACTTATTTTGCGAACCGAAAATTTTCTTCAATTTTGACCTGAGATCACTTTTGAGGAAAATTTTTTTTTTGAGAAGCGCAAATTTTTTTCCTTCAATCCTCTATGTTTGCTTCTTGGCTTATCATGAAGCTTTTCTTTAAGCATTTTATCCTTCTTTCACTTGACTTTCTCTCTCTCTATTCCTTCAGTCAATCTCTTTTCTTGGAAAGTCCAACCTCAAGAGCTCACATTAGCTCTGCCCCTCTTTCGATATTCTTTCTGAGCACACAAACAAAATTTCTCCTTTTTTTGAAATCTTCTTGGCTAAAGTTTGATTCTATCCGATAGATTTGAGAGATTCCAGTTGGCATCATGATTTAAAACGAAGTACAGATGAATTTTCTATTCAGCGTTCTTATATATAGCATATTTGGGTCCCATAATTTTAACGTTCTAATAGAGGCAATACAAAGCCTAGTAAGCCATAAAATGTATTCCTTTGAATTTTTGATTCTAATTTTACTGCTAAATCTGAATGATTCAAGTTATTTTATTCTTGGATTCCAAAGTTTTCAAATGAAAAGGGATATGCTCTTCATGTAAAAACCCTGGAAGCAATAGTGGAATGATTGTAAAATAGGGAGAGAGAAAGAGAATAAAATGTCAAATGGTTTTACCTTTTAGACACCAAAAATAGTAGCTATTTGGCAAAAGGGCTTGAAGGGAATAAAGAAATAGCAATGAGAATGCAACCAGAATTTTGGTCACAAAAATCCCTGAGGAAAAGTTACTCTCTTATCATATTCCCACCCCGGAAAGCACATAGGATAAATTCGATTCCAAATGCATGCATCCACCATGAATCTTTCAAAGTTTCCTCTCGATCACACTGGAATAGGATATCGATACTTCAACACCGAAACTGAATTCTCTCATTCGTTCTTCCTCTTTCTCTCACTCTTAGTCTCTTTTTTCCCCTCTCTCTCTTCTCATCTCTTCCTCTCAATTTTCAGGGAGAGACCATGGAATACATCAGGAAGATCCTCTGAAAGTAGTCTCATGTATTCGGTCTGAGTGATTGATACTCTTCCCCAAATTCAATATAGACAAGTGAGATGAACCTTTTCTCTATCTCTCCCTTCCTGTATAAATGTGCTTCTTGGTTGGAATCTTGGTTTGTTGATTTATTCTTATTTATCTTCATATGAGTATTCCAGACTAATGAGATTACTCCAATTGACAAGATGATATAGAGAGAATGAGAGGGAGAGAAGATCAGAGGATATCAGTCTTTTTAAGCATCACTGTTTTTGCTCAAACCTTATATTTTTCATGATCTGTAATACTTATATTTCTCCCCACCTTCTCTCTCCTGCTCTCTCTCCCTCTTTCTCTCTCTTTCTCTCTCTTTCTCTCTCTCTCTCTCTCTCTCATTCGCATTCTCATTCTCTAAACCAATGGACGATAATAATAGGTTCACTTTTGGCACTCAACCCCCTCTATTCCTCTCTCGTGCTCAATTATACCACTCTGAAGCGTTTTAATCTGACAAACTCTTCAAGTCCTACTAAATAGATCCTTCTCTCTCTTCCTTTCTCACTTGCTATTCAAACTAGATGGATGATGAGTATTTGATCATTTTGAGTTCAAAGAGAGAGAGAGAGAGAGAGAGAGAGAGAGAGAGAGAGAGAGAGAGAGAGAGAGAGAGAGAGAGAGAGAGAGAGAGAGCAAAGGAATCACACCGAATACTTGCATGGATCTCTCTCTTCATTCTCGAGTAGTATATACATCATCAATACTTGGGCATTTCATGATGATGTCAAGTGAACTCCAAAGAGAAAACACATCCTTCTACTCTTTGGCATAGTATCAAAGCCACCATACAGTTACCCAAATGACTGATCTCATGGGGCTTGATCGATCAATTATTATTAGCAAGAGTGTCTCTGGCGGCGGTCTTTTTCCTCTTTAAGGCTTTCTCTTTCTCTCTTTCTTTTTCCCTTTCTCAGATCAATGCAATATTTAGATCAGTGGCAAACCATTCTGTAATAATATAATAGAGTGAGTAGACAAAGGATCCAGTGAAAGAGAGGAAGTCAGAGTATCTTCATATCTGCTTCATCTTATGTTAAAATGAATTTCCATGTATTTCAGGAGAGCAAGAGAGATGAAATCTGCTTGGAATATTCAGCTATACTCTGAATTTGGGTTATGAAGAAGAAAAAAGAACTCATTTTGTATAGTACACACATATCTGATGGTTTTTATATGTTTTTCTTCTCTTTTTTCTATTTTTTCCCCACCAATAGAAATAAAATTGGACGGAATATAACCAATATTCTAAATGAATTTTTCAAGAACAATTCATATGATTCATATGATCCAAGAGTGAGACCTTTTTATGGAGGTAAGCAAAAAAACCAGAATTGAGCATGTGAAATTTTCCCATCTATATGGATTCCCTAAATGTGAGTGTGTAAATATATGTGATATTCCTATGGCTAATATACTGAAACTACTATAGAATTGTTCTGAGATGATGGCTATCGTGTGTGTAGATACAACATGTGAATCTAGGTGAATATGAACATTTCGAGAGATGATTGAGTCATACACACAATACATCTTAGCCATTTTCCAGACATTGTTTAAATCACAAAAGCGTACAGTAGGTTAAGTGAATGACTTGATCGTGATTCAATGTGCACCATAATTTGAATAATTAATAGGTTTGGGGAAGAATATTTTATCTATTGTTGCTGTGTGTGTCGAATGTGTTTTTTTCATCATTCTCTCTCTCTCTCTCTCTCTCTCTCTCTCTCTCTCTCTCTCTCTCTCTCTCGGTTCGTGGATGAGTATGTTCAGAAATGATTCAGTAGTTTGGCCAAAAGGAATAAGAAAGAAAAGGAAGAATGCAAGAGAGAAAGAGGGAGAGAGAGAAATTCTTCTCAACAAAACTGATCCTTTTATTGCATTTTTGCTTCTTTCTCTCTTTCTCCTTATTATGGACTATAACTGAACTGTTTGAGGCGAGACAGCAACATCTCCTCAAGCAAACAAGATCAAAGAGAAAAAATATCTCCACATACATATAAGTCAGAATAGCAAATACAATATATGGTAAAAATAAGCCATTAAAATAGGCGATGTGTTTGATCCAACTGATCTGATCAAAAGCTGGAAGAGAGAGAGAGAGAGAGAGAGAGAGAGAGAGAGAGAGAGAGAGAGAGAGAGAGAGAGAGAGAGAGAGAGAGGATTAATGTCGAGTTATTTTCTCTCTCTTTCACTCTCTTGACTACTTAACAGAAATCAACTTGAGACTGTAGATCTTTTCGATGCTGTAGATAATTTAATGGAGCATCTTTTCTCCTGAGCATGTAATATGTAATGATATTTCTTTTTCCATACCCAAGAAGTGGTGATGCAAGGGAAAGCAAAATACAGACACACACACACACACACACTCGAAACAATTTTGATCTTATTTTGAGCACCAAATATTTGACTCTATTCTTGTTAACACTTTTTTGACACACAAATTCAATGATAACCAAAAAAAGATCAGTCTCTTTCTCTTCTCATCGAGACGATAGAATATAATTTGGTTCAGTCTCCTTTTGATGATAATCAATATTCGTGAACGATTAGGAGGGTTCCACTGAATTGATCTTGTGTGTCAATGGAGTTGAAGTTAACTGAACCTTGTGCGAATATTGAATGAGGTCCTAATTTCATCAAAAAATAGGAAGAGAGAAAGAAAGAGAGAGAACAAGTAACAGAGTCAAAAATTGAACATTACTCATTCATGGGTGTGTGTGTGTGTAAGATGTCAAGTTTTTCCACAAGAAAAATTGAAAGCTCCAGGCAGACATGTACATTGGAATTTTCTTACACATATACACACACATATACCTACATGAACTACTTTACTTTGAGAGTGGATATATAAAGGAAAAGAGAGAAGAGAGAAAAAATTCTTTTTTCTCAGGAAAAAAATCGATCGATATTGATGTCATATTTGAATTGACCTTTTATGTTCACCTGTTTAAGTGTGTGAAAATTATTTTTATCATCCATATACATATACTTTTCGTCGATCAATTTTCATACTTGAACCACAGGCATATACACACATATATACACACTCAAAATATATCCAGACTTTTATTCACACACTTAAACTTATGATAGATGAATCACAATTCGGTGGAAATTTTTCCATTGGGAAAGAGAGGTAGAGAGAGAGAGAGAGAGAGAGAGAGAGAGAGAGAGAGAGAGAGAAATGCTGACAAAAGTAGAGGAGACTCTTGACCTATGAACTTTATCTGGCGAATGAGTATTCGGTGATCCATGAATATTATCAATTTTCAGATGTCCTGAATCTTCCCACAGATTAGGTCATGAATCTTCACCAACCTCTCTATAAGGTCATAGGTCAATCGATGGATGCAATCTGGGTTTCTTTTACCCAGGAAGAAGTGTGTGTGTACTGAGGCAACATTTTTTAAGCTTCACAGACATACTTCAGACCAGAACAACAACAACTGTTCACCAAATTTTGCTTCATACTAGAATGCTGTTGATTTTTTTTTCACTCTCTCAAGATTTTGAATCGAAAACAAGGCAAATGTCATGATTAATTTAAGATAAATTGCATGCAAACCAATCTTGAGCCACTTTTGTTTGTTTTTTTTATTCTCACTTTTTCTCACAGTCTATTCTCTTGGTTAAATTGAAAATACTCAAGATGCATGACATCATGACACCAACTTTTCAAATTGACTAGATTGTTCTTTTTTATCTTTCTCTTTTTCAAAGGTGAACCAGTTGAAATTGGTGTAACCATGCATATTATTGGTATAAGTTCAGTATCTGAAGTTCAAATGGTGAGTTGTGATTGAGTGGTGAAAATTATTGTTCAATGATTGACATTCTTTCTTTTCAAGTACACTCAACCACACACACACACATTCTCATTAATTCTTTTCATTGAATTTATTTCCTCAGGATTTCACTTGCGATATGTACTTCCGACAGTATTGGACTGATCCTAGATTAAAATTTAACGCAACCGAAAAAATTAATGCCCTTTATGTGGGTGCTGAGGTGGCTGATCGTATATGGGTTCCTGATACCTTTTTTGCTAACGAAAAATCAGCTAGTTTTCATTATGCTACCACAAAAAATACTTTCCTTCGAATCGGAAACACAGGATCCGTCATGAGAAGTATAAGGTGGGTCGAAAAAAAAGAATCGAATTGATAAGAAGAATTAAAATTTTCATTTCCAATGCATAATTATTGGAATATACATATACACACAATAAATTCAGTGTGATAATCATGTTAATTGTTTCCAACCATAAGCTGTGTGTCTATTCAATCAAGATAGTCTTTCATGTGTGTATAATTAAATTCAGGCATTCAATATACACTCACACACATGAACAATTTGAGCTGAAGAAGCCAAATAACGACATCTGATCAATGAAACCAAAAGGTTTATCATTATCATTTGTAGTTGTCATTATTTGATAACTTAAGCTGGAAGACATATACACTAACAGCTATACTCCTACTAATTGATTGCCCTTTTTAACACACTAAATTAATATCAATTCTAACACTTGAATTATTTTCTTTCTCTCTCTCTCTTCCACCTTTCTGTTATTAATCAGATTGACAGTCACCGCAAGCTGTCCCATGAAACTTCAATACTTTCCAATGGATCATCAAGAATGTTCCCTTGAAATAGAAAGCTGTAAGTAGTAGAATGTAGAGTGGAACAACTGGAAATAACATCAAATGACAATAACAATTAATCAAATGAGAATTCTCCAACCAAAATTTCGAGAATACGGTTCAATGTACCGGGTGTAGACTAATCAATACCTTTTATGTTCCAATCAATCTTTATCCTTAAAACCTCCTCCCAATTCACAATTTTACCAATTATAGATGGATATGATGTGGCTGATATGCGTTATCAGTGGAAAAATTCTGTAACAAAACCAGCAGTTGTGGTGGCTAGTAATTTAACTCTTCCTCAATTTAAAGTGGTTGGACACAAACAGAGTAATGTAACGGAAGCTACATCAACCGGTAAGATATTAAATTCAGATTCTTTTATCAGCGGTGAAAAAGTTTAAATTTGGATTGTCCAATTAGCGAGAAAGTGATTAGGAATGACCTCATTCAAAATTCTTATGAATAGAATACTCATCACCGACTGTATGACATCTGATAATTATATGCATATTCCATGAATTTTTTTGCTAAAATTTTTTCTCCAATATTCTCTCTCTTTCCTCCAATCCATTCCCACACAATTACAGGAAATTATTCACGATTAAAATGTAGCATTCATTTTGCACGAAGTTTGGGTTTCTATTTGATACAAATTTACATACCTGCTAGCCTTATTGTGGTCATTAGTTGGGTCTCTTTTTGGCTCCATCGTAATGCTACACCAGCCCGTGTATCACTTGGTGTGACCACTGTATTGACCATGACCACCTTGATGTCTTCAACCAATTCACAGTTACCCAAAATATCATACATCAAAAGTATTGATGTCTATTTGGGCACATGTTTCGTGATGGTGTTTGCATCTCTGGTGGAATATGCCACTGTTGGTTATTTGGGTAAACGAATTGCGATGAGAAAATCTCGTGTCGAACAATTAAATAAAGTTCAAGAAGAACAACGTAAACGTGCCACACAGCCAACGAATACAAATCAACCTACATCCAATCCAATGGAACCTCACGTTATGTGTCAATCTCAAGTCCAGCCTCATGGTCACATAGGTCGTGGGTATCCATCGGGACCTCCGGGATCCATGGGTGGTCATCCCCACCAGCCACCACCGCCACCGGGTACATGTGATCTTCCACCGCCCGGTGATCATGGCCACCATGGACCCATGAATCCAGGCGAGATGGGAATAGTTAATCCAAATGTTTGTCCAGCACGTAATCCTAGGCCTATAGTTTATAAGCATTCGGTAAGAAGAATTTCAATTAATTTCAATTCCTCATCGATCATTTGATCAACCTAGTGATCTCACTAATTATTTGTATTCACAGCATCTCCACCATCCTGGTCCCGGTGGTACACTACACAGGAATGGTCATTTTGAACATGGTCCATACTGTTCATCTCCACCCACAGGACATCGCAATACTTGTACATCCATGAGACCATGTGGTGGCCAGCATGTGATCTGTGGACATCCAGATAATAGTGGTGGCATACATTTTCCAAATGAAGCCCGCTACAAAGTGGTGGAAGGTGGTAAAGGTGGTGGTGGTGGCGGTGGTCCTCGTGGAATAAGTATTGATACACCGTCCACCACACCATTGATACCTCGACGTTCCATGGAAGGTGTTGACACACCGACCACACCGTTAACACCGGCATCACCGAAAGTGAATCCGAAAGGTGCAAATTTAAATAAACTGCTGGGAGTATCACCAAGTGACATTGATAAATATTCTCGAGTGATTTTTCCAGTTTGTTTTACTTGTTTCAATCTGATGTACTGGATAATTTATCTACATATTGCCAATGAATCAGCACCCAAAGATGGATCAAGTCACTCTTAAGGAACAACCAGAAATTGATCAAGAATTGGAATACATTAGTGTTAATCAAAAATGAACTTGTTAGACCAGATAGCTTTCATTTTGTGACCAAGAATCCTTTCTCTCATGTTCTCACAGCAATTGAATCAAGAAAAAGGATAATCCAAGTTAATAGTAGAATGTTGAATGTGTGTTCGCATGAATTTGAATTCTGTGTTTGTTCTACCAACTGAACAGTATTATTCATGGAGATCATGGAAAAGAAAGTTATACATTAACATAAATATATATCACACAACCATAATCAGCGTTAAGGATTATCAATGATCAACATCATCATCATTAGGAATAAAATTCTTTCCTAATTGATCCAGAAAATTATCGATGGAAACTATGATCAATGAAATCATTGAGCGTAACATTCTCTGGATACAAAAGCGAAAATCATGTGATCTTCATCTCATTATGGAGGAAAAAGTGATAAAATGATTTAGTTTTTCAGCCCAAAGAATGAACATCCGATTGAACACAACACAAGTTTTCCATCAGAATATTAGCAAATTTTTCCAGGTGCTCATCATTAGATGTCAAAATCAGAATTCAGCATTCAACGATCAATTAACGTTATGTATTGAGAGAAAGAGAGTGAAAATTTTTGCCCGAACATGGACATCATGAAACGATGCTCAGATGAAAAAAAAATCAATTGAGTGAACAAAGAAAACAAATAATCATCATCATGTTGTCCTTCCATCAAGTAATAATAATGATGGTAACTTTTCATCTATCATCACTTTCTTCTTCCTTCATCTCACCGATCATCCTCATCAATTGATTGCTTGTCATCATTGAAAATATCCTTAGACTTAACAGTTCAATGGTGAAAGCATATTATCATCATCGTTGTCATCATCATAATTCTCATCAACTTCTTTGACTTCGATAAATTTTTCTCTCTCTTGTCTATGGGAGGAGAAAAAAACTGAAAAATCATTAGAGGATCAACATTTATAGCGAACACTGATTAATTATCCACAGTAGTTTTTTTCATGTGGACATGTTTTCAACAACAACCATTCTTCGAAGTTCACAATTAATTGTGTCTTCCTTTCTTCTTCTTCTTCTTCTCCTTCTGGAGCCCATATTTTTTCTCTCCTCTCAATCGTCTTCTCATTTAATATTACTGCTGTATGCTCACAAGTGGGAAATAGATTTTATACCAACAATAGATATTCAATGACACTACCGTTCTGATAACAACTATGTCCAACCGCAAACAAAATATTCCAAGTTGTATCATTTCGATTCCCCGTTTTGATTTTGGGATGATAGAAACGGAAAGGAAAACGTTTTGCTGGAAGATTTCAACACTAGATGAATTTTAAAAAAAAATTTTTTCGAAATGAATTCTTTTTGAATGTTTATTGGAGATACTATTCTCAATATCTTCAATCTCAATTTCTAGTTGATCGATGAAAGTGTAGTGTTGAACCAGAGCGAAAAACATATGAATAGAATGTCTTCTGGAGAGAAAATGTCTACTCTTTTGGGAAAATTTTTCATTCATTGTAAGAATAGTTCTTCTTAATGTGATGGACTTCCACAGAGAAACCAAGACTGATGAAGCTGATCAAGAACCCTCTTAGAAGATGATGGGAATTATCATTCCTATTTCAATATCTTGAGCATTCTTGGTAAGTTTTAACACCGCTATGCTGTCGATTCATTAACTCTTTCATCTCTTTCCAATCTCACAGGTTTTCATTTTTGAAGAGTCCACCAGAATCCGAATTGAATGTCATACACAATGGATTTGAATAATGAAGAAACAAAATAAAACGATCAAGCCCTTAATAAGATTCATCTTGAAGTTTTCTATCTGCGCTGGATGATTTAGGCACACTGAATACTGGTGAATTTCGATGGTTCTAAACAAGACCGTAATTTTCTGGATTTCTCCAACTTAGATCAGATTCGATTGTGTTGCATTTTGTAAAATTAAACAAGTTGTTGAGATAGTTGAATAAAACAATCTTGTATTATAAATATAATGACATATGTCAGGAGCTCTTATCCGATTTATTGATTGAACAAGCTTTGATAAATTTTTTTGGAAACGTGATCAATATAGGATTTAGGGTTTTCAGAAATGTATAGAATTTAGAATTATTTTGGTGTGAAAAAGGAGTAAGAAGATTTTGATAACGAGAAATGAGTTTTGAATTGAGATGAGGAAAGTCATGATGAATAAGATACAAATTCATCTTGCTATTGCACGCTATTGCATACAGTTTGAAATGTATCTAGAATCTGAATGATTTTTTACGATACCCATTGATAAACAGGAATGAACTAACCATGAATGAGGAGAGTATTGATAATTAATCAGTTTTGGAATGATAGGGAAATTTCTGAAAGAGGAAGAATTTGTAACTTATAAAGGTTAAATACCTTTTCAAAATGTGGGTATGCTTAATTCACTTCGAAAGACAAGATTAAAGGAATCATCATGAGCATATCCGAGTGTCGCCATAACAATTCTATCACTATTTCACTAACTGGTCGAAACGCGGTCTTCCAGGTATTCTTCCAATTTGTTAGTTCCAGTTGATAACCAACGTATGTTGTTGTTGATTGACTCTAGGCCACGAAGTACATAACTTTCAAGACCAGGGAAGGGATGCATTGAGAAAAAGTCTTCGATATCAAGACGCTTATCATTGGAAGCAAAATCACAAATAAGGCCCTGCAAGTAATACGAATGATCACAGTCAGACAATTTTTTCAAAATCTGATTCCATGAATTACCTCGATCAGATTGGCAGAGGATCGATGAGTTCCATATCGACGCTTGATTTCAACAACATTGTCCTTATAGAAATTCCATGCTATTTCTCTACCTTCAACTGAATAGACGGTAGCCAAGATGACTATCCAGGAGTCTTGAGTTCGTACTTTGTTCTGAAACAAAATTTAGAATTAATAGAGATTCTTTCACCCACATGTTTCCTTACCGAGAGAGCAAAGTTAAGAACTTTCTCAATTCTTTTCCTGTCTCTAGCAGCCCCAGCCGCACAAATTATTCGCATTTTTTCTTCTTGAAGCTCTTCCATTTCATAGAACTGAAGAAAATGAAAATTGATTGAGTTAAATCATGAATGAAGATTGAATGTCCTCGAACTTACTTTGAAGAGCATTTCGAAATCTTCATCTTCACCATACATAGCTATTGTTCGATAGACTACTTCTCTCAGACCGGGAGATATTAATGATCCGTTGCAATGCTCTGCAAATCGCTTTCGAGCTTCAGCGATCATTTTTTCATCGCAAAATTTAACCAGAAGATTAAGAATTAAATTTCTCAGAGGACTGTCAGTAGGCTTATGGAAAGGTAGTGCATCTAATCCAAGTTTTTTGGAGACGTTTGCCAGAAATTTTCGTCCATAATTATTGAAAAGAGATCGATAGTTTTTGAAAGAGAGTAGATGATGAAGCTTTTTCAAGCATTCATCGATGGAAAGCCATGTCAAATAATTATCTTCGTTGTTATACAACGATAAAATCTCCAGAAAATCTATAATACGCGTTTTACCTGCCAGGCAAGTGGCAAAAAGATCATCTATAAGTTGAAGTCTATCAAGAGGTTCAATTTTCTTTTCCCGAATCGCAGACTTGAAAAGTTCCAGCATATTCGATGAATAGTTTACACGATAAAAACCTATCATCTTAGGATTTATCTTGATCCAATCTGATGGATTGACATCTACTAGCGGTATATCAATCGATTTTGTAGTCATGAGAGATGATGTTATTGGGTTATCAGGGAATTTTGGAGTATTTACTGAGATAGGTATCTGCCAGAGCATCTTTTTCTCCTCTCTATCAAGTTTCCCGTCAAGAGAGAAACGCTCTTGTGTGATGGTCAGGATGACTTTTCCATTTTCTGATCGCTTCGAAACCATCACGATTGGGTAACCACGCTGTTGAGTCCAAGTTGACATCATTTTACCAACAGACTTCTTACTCGCCTCTTCAAAAGCTGACCACAGATCTTCGGTGACAGTATTTTGATAAGAATGTCTAGTAAGATAATTTCTCACTCCTCTTCTGAAGTCCTGAAAAATAAATTAGTTGTTTAATCGAAATCCCGAATTAATCAGCAAATGTCAATGCTACCTCATTTCCAAGCCAATCAAAACACATCCGTATCACAGCACTTCCCTTTTTGTATGATATTTCATCGAAAATTGATTCTATTTCTCCTGCATGATGAACAGGAACCTCGATAGGATGAGTATTATGGAACGAGTCTAGTCGTAGAGCGACAAGGGAAGACTGAATGGCAAATTGTGACCAAACGTTGAACTCAGGATAAACACTATCAGTGGCAATATATTGCATGAAGGTCGCAAACCCTATGGACAAAATAATCAGATATTTAAGATTTATTTATAAAGACAATCTATCGACTTCAAACCTTCTTTTAGCCACAAATCATTCCACCATTCCATTGTCACCAGATTACCAAACCATTGATGAGCGATTTCATGACCCATAATCATCGCAGTCGTCTGGATTGCACTAGCAGATGAAATTTCTGGATCAACATAGAAATTAGTCTCACGATATGTGATCAAACCCCAATTTTCCATAGCTCTGAATATAAAATCTGAAATTCCCACATGATCGAGCTTCTTGAGAGGATATGGTATACCAAAATATTCTTCAAATAAAGTGAGAAATCTAGTTGCTGTTTTGAGAGCAAATTTTCCTAAATTTTTCTTCCCAATTGGTGTGTAAACCCTGACGGAAGTTCCTCTTTCCGTTGTCTCTTCAATATAATCATACTCGCCGATGACAAAACCGACAATATAAGTTGACATCAGTGGGGTCACAGCAAACTGAACCTCTTTCAATGAACTTTCATCCCCATCATTAAGTTCTTTTTGGGACACTATACTCGTATTCGAAAGAACGGTCAAATCTTTGGGTGCAATTATGGTGATCTGGAATCGAGCTTTCATGGCAGGCTCATCCCAGCAAGGGAAAGCTTTGCGAGCATATACGGGCGAAAATTGTGTACAAGCTGAATATCGTTCTGCTCCTGATGAAGTTTGATACTTGCATCGATAAAAGCCTTTCAACTGATCATTTAATTGACCTTTGAACTGTATAAATAGAATACCAGGACCCGGTGGAAGATCTTCTTGGAAAACGATCCAAGCCAACTGATTTTCTCGATCAATTCGAGTCGTACCATGTAATTCTCTAACTGTATGGAATGTAGTGAGAGATTGAAAACTTCTTCTCCTTCAGTTTTTTGTAATCAGTTAATCTATAGATAAAATTCAATCAATTTTAAGTGTTTACCTGAGTTGGCTGCAGTATAAACTGCTTTATCGATTCGCATATCATAAGCGTTCAAGATGATTTGATTAACACTTGACTTGACTACAACATCAATGTATTCAGATCCAGTGAAATTGAATGTAATCAAGTCAGGTTTGAGTGTTATTTTGTAGAACGATGGGATCACAATTTTTGGAAGGCGCCCATATTCATGGTTAGCATCAGTGATAGAGACTGAAGTCATCTTTTTGGAATAAATCTTCGTCAAATTTTCTTCAAAAAAAACTGTCAAATATTTATGAAAACATTACAATCAGAATTATTTCACTTGTTAAAAGGACAAAAATTCCAAAATTTTCATTTCTAACCATTCTCAACTCACTTTTTGGCGTCAACACTCGATGAATTTATCAAAGCACGATACAAAACGCTATAATTTTTACAAAACTCAGTATTTTATCATGAAAAAAAAAATGATGAAACTTTTACCGATCAATTAACGAAATGAAAACTTGACTCAACGTCAAGCTCACACACCTGGCCAAAAGTGGCGCCAAATTCAACAATTATGATGGTGAAAACTTTTTGCAGTCCATTTCAGGTACATGATGGAACCATTTCATCATGCTTATTTCAGACGAATAGATAGATTTCTGTAAGATGGATGAATAAAAATTGTGCATTTTAGATCTATAACTTGCCAAAAAGCTTGAATGAATCTAGTAGTAGAGCATTTTCCTTCTCTCCTCATGACAATCAAGGGATTCACCATCTTTGGATTATCTCAAAAATGGCAGCCTGATACCTGTAGCAATCAAGCAATTTTCTCAATGAACATAACGAACTGTATCAAATAATCAGATTAAGACTATACAGTTGTACATAGCTGGTCGATAATCTGATTTGTTTCCTCGTTTTCTTATCCATTCACAGAGTAGATTTTAATGATGAAGCAGCGGTATCATCAGAAAATGATATGGACTTTAACCAGGTAAACCATCATTAGCATCTATGTACTGTGTCTTATCAATCGAAAATCTTAGGGTTATCCATTATAGAGAAACTAGCAGCTTTTCTTAGGATGCTATGCAAGATACAGTCAATTCATTTTGAAAGAGCTCGGCCAGAGAAATATCCAGATGTGATTCAACAGCAAAATAAAATGAAAAAGATTTAGCCAATCGAAAGTAGCAAGACCTGTTCGGTATCCAAAACATAAGGACTAATTAGTGATCAGTAGATTTTTTCCACTCCTCATTTCGGTAATCAAAATAATCGAAAGAATACCACTTTTTCTCGAAAATTCTACACACAAATATGCAACTGATCTCAAGATGCAAGAGAAGAATATTTCCAGATGATTAAAGTTTGTTTTATTTCAGGAAGGAATGTTCCGAAAACATAGCCCTTCCTCAGAACTTTGAGCTAAGTAATTTGAAAAGTTGAAAATTTGAGCCCATCACATGTGAGCTTCTTTCGGTGAAGTTAGTCCATTGATAGAGAACCTGAACCGGAAGGCTTTGGTGCACTGGGAAGACGAGTAGGCTTGCGGGTGAATCTTTTAGTACGATTGCCAGTGCTTGAGTCTTTGGATGGCATGACCATATTAACATCAATATTGTCACCAGAGTAGTCAACCTCTTGATGGCTGTTCTTCAGTTGCATTTCAATCTGATTGATTTTTTGTTCGAGCTCCTTCTTTTTCAGAATATGATCTGCTTTCACAGAGTTGGCTTTATTTATTTGAGTTTCTATGTCAACGATCACAGAATCACAGTTGTTACACCAATCACTGAGAATTCCAATGATATTTCCTAATTGTCCTTCTCTAATATCCCTGGATATGGTGGAACTGATCTCAAGCCATCGGTTTTGTTGGTCCATTTTACCTTTGATTATATTTGAATAAATGACATCCATAATGAGATTCTCTAGGTCTCTCAAATTAGCGATACCTAGCTCTTCGGAGAGTTTTTGGTAGCTGATTATTTTCGAAGAGTTGGCAAGTGAGACGATGGTTAGATTTCTCAATTTTTGAACCATCGCAGGTGTGAGTGGAGGATATTTGTTGGAATCAAAATCTTTGTAAACTCCATACGCAAAAAGTTCCAACAGATTATAGTAACTGCTGTGATTGGGATCACTGGCTAAATCTTTTATGTTTGGCTGACTGAGTAGTTCACCGAACACGTATATTTGAGGATGATTGAGAACTTGCTTGATCAATTCGACAGCAGCCAATCCTTTACATGATTTTGAGAGGACCAAAAATTGTTGGAGAGACGATTGAGCTCCAGTTGAGTCTACTTCCAAGCCGGATGAAGATGCTTCTCCACTTGAGACCATCTTTCACTGTAACCACATAAAAATTGAAATGAATTAGTCACAGTAATCCATCGATATAATCAATGGGGATAACAAGTCATTCTCATCAGTCCTCAACCATCAACCACAGACATACACAAACGCTCTCACACTCAACAATGTAGTAAGTAAGCCATCAAAAAAATAACAAAAAAAATGTCAACATACCTGATGATGAAAGTGATTTATTTTTGTATGAACAATCGTGTGTGTGTGTTTAAGCGGCTTACGAGATGATTCTGATGAACAGTTTTCACACTATCAAGTAGAATGAATCGAATCAATTATTAATCAAAACTTTTTCCAATCACCATGTCAAAATATTCCTACAGATGAACATTCCAAAACAATAATAACAACAACAATTAATCAGCCAAAAGCCGCCAGAGTTCGCATTTTTTGATGGAAAAATTTTTCACCATCTGTTTTGAGATTTAATTTTGAGTGTTAACAATTGAATTAAAATTGATTATTAATTGTGATTCGTGACGATCAAGGAGTACATCTTTTCTATTGCAGAGAACGATCTGAAACTAGTGAATTAGAAGGTAATTCTACTATTGTTGTGTTCTTTGTTCGTTTCTTAATCGGTGTTGTTGGAGATGTTCAGTGTGAAGAAGAGCTGCTTGTTAGAATTCTAATGTTTAAGATCTGTTTTGACATTTATTTTATTGATTACTTCCAGCATCTAGAGGCATCTGACCATTGATTTTGTTGGAGAAGCATTTTGATTGTGAACTATTTATTATTGCAAAAATGAGAATGGATAATCTACCAAAAGGATGGAGACGTGAGGAAGTGATGAGACCAAGCGGTTTGTCAACCGGCAAGACTGAAGTCTTTTACATCAGGTAAGTGAGATAACGCTTATTATTATTAATTTGGTTTGATTATTTGTCTCTATTTGATCAATTTTCTCTCCAATTCTAGTCCCAATGGTATGAAAATAAAAAGCAAAAGACAACTACAACGCTGCCTTGGAGATAGCTATGATTTAACTGCATTCGATTTTCGGACTGGCAGAATTAATCCTCATCTATTGCGTCAAGCGAAACATCATCGATCCCATGATAGAGGCTATCTTCGATGTGGTGACATATCTGTATCACCTCCATTACGTCGAACAGCATCAATATTTAAGCAAAAGGTGACAGTTGTTCGCAGTCAAAGAGAGGGCAAAACAAAGCCTGAACTGAAGCATGTACCGCAAGATAAGCCGAAGCAATTGTTTTGGGCAAAAAGATTGGAGAAATTGAGAGCCACTGTGGTTGGACACGAAGATCAAAATTATAGTTTACCAAAACATATAATGCCTGCTGGACCAGACGTAGGACCAGAAACTGCTCTCCGAAGTCTATCGACGGCTCTTCATCTTCACTCAGGACAAGTTACCGGACAAACTGATGCAAAAAATTTAACAAAAAGTATACCAATCTACTTCAATTCAAATCAACCTCTCATCCATACCGTTTTAATAACTGATGAAGACATTCGTCGACAAGAAGAACGTGTTAATCTTTGTCGACTCAAATTATCCAAAATGATCAACGAACTTGAGCTCCTATCTTGACCACAATCATAATCATCAATCATCTTGTATGCATCTTTTTACAATTATCACCTCTCACTTTCCCATCTCAATCGTATCAAATACTTCGGGTTGTAACCCTTTTTCATTTTATGAGTTCATAATTAAACACTCTAAAACACCTCACCATCTTGAAAAATCTCAACAATTGAATTAAATTGTAGAACTTATTCGAACAGCACCATCTACCTTATATGACCCAAAAGTTTATCTCTTTCTTTTCGAAAATTCGCGGCTTTTGCTCTCTCTCTTTCACTTTACACTTTAATTGTGGTTTATTTAATTGCAATTTAAATATAATTAGTGATTTTTATAGTATTATATGATATCCCTAAGGCTCTAGCTACCTGTGTTCCGAAAATGCAGATGCCACTGGCCCTAGGATTTCTCAATTGCTACAAGAGAAATTCAGCCATGTCGGAAGCTATAGAGTGCCTCAGCAAATCCAGTGTTTATTGGGTTTTTGGAGCTTGCGAGCCGGGTAAACAACTGAATGAACCAATTACAGCCAATTGTTCATTAATATTTCGATCTAAATGGCGAGGCAATTGTTGTCTACTCACATCAGACCAGAATTGGGAGTTGATTTGGGCACCTGACGATATTGATGTTGTTATCATCAAAAATACCTCGATGAAGATAGACATGTATATTGGATGTCTATACCTCTCGCCTAGCCTTGATGTGACAGATTCCAACAGAATGAAAACATTCGCTAGACGCTATCATGAATTTGTGCGAGCTCATGCAAGCTCTTTCCACGTATTAATGGGCGATTTAAACTGTAGGCATGCATTATGGAGCCCCGAAAAAATTGATGTTCCTGGTCGTATCATTGGCGATTGCCTCTTACACCTAAGAATGGAATCTTTGTTCAAACCAAATGGATCTCGATGCACCAGAAAGGATCCAAATTCTGGACATGAATCATGGATTGACGTGATGATAATTTCAACGAAGTTACGTAAATATATTAGGAACAGCCGAATCATCGATATCAAGACAAGCGATCATCGTATGCTGCTGGCCAAGCTTGGTAACCTTCAAATCCGCTGTCACTCCGATTTTAGGAGGATGATTAATTTATCTAAGAAAGTAAATTTGAAATTCTTGGGTAATCTACCGGAATCTTCCAAGGAAGCAGATCTCATGATGCGTACATTTATCAGAATCCTCGAAGAATTGGACAGAGAATCATTTATCACGAGCAGACGAGATAATTCAATCAAGATTCCAGTACACATCACAAAAATGTATAGACAAAGCTACAGATTTGTAAGGAAATATGAAAATTGGGCCAAGAAACACACGAGTTTTAAACCCAATGACGTCCAGAAAGAAAAATATTTGCTGTACAAAGAAAAAGTCAACCTTTTCCCAAAAATTGTGAGGAAGTACAGAGAGAGCAAACGTCGTTTGATGCTTGATGCCATTACTAAAAGAAAAGGTCCCTGGGTCGTGATTAACAAGGTAGTGGGGAAAGCGTTTCGTAAATCACTACCACATTCATTCCAGCACCGAATTCCTACAGATGAATGTTTTATTCAAACGGACGATCTGGCTGCCAGCTATTTGGATCCTGAACTTTTGATTTCTCCGAACAGAATAATCAGACCCTTGTGTGACTTACCGTCTATCCTCAATGGAACGGATCTAAATAAATTATGTCGTGATGTTGTGAATAAAGCATGTCGTTTTGGTGAACATCTCTCCTGCATTCCACTTCGAGCCCTGTTCAGAGACTTTGACAAGAGAGGACTTATTCTCAACTTTGTAGCATATCTAGTAGCATGTGGTCATATCCCAATTTTTGTCAAGCGATCAAGAACTCAACTTATCCCTAAGAAAGAACTAAACAAATTTCGCCCGCTGTCAATAATGCATCCTATCTACAGATTAGCAGATGCCATTTTATACCACACATTGAAATGCTCATTTGACCCGTCTCTATTCCCTTACCAATTCGGATTCTTGGATAGATGCAGCACATTTGATTTGCATTTACATTTGAAGAAACATCTTGAATTGTTGGCCTCGGATAATCTGAGAATAATCCTCATACAACTTGACCTAAAGGATGCATTTGAAAAGATTAGCTTCTCAAGCATGAAAAGCGGACTGATAAAACTTGGTGTTGATCCCAATCTTATCACGATTATACTCAGTCATCTGATTAATAGACAATCGTTTATTGATACGATAGATGGGAGAAAGTGGAGAACACACATATCCGGTAGTCCTCAAGGTTCGAAATTGTCTACAATCTTGTTTATTATTGGTCTCAATTTGATTTGGAGCGTATCCGACTATAAATTCAGAATATTCGCATTTGTGGACGATCTTTACATTCTTGCACAAGATGATGTGAATATGTCATGGGGTTTTATGCAAAACTCACTTGACAAGCTGATTCAGATATTAAAAATCATGAATCTAGAAGTCAATCACAACAAAACGAAAATGTTCCTGATGTTCAATCCCACATCAAATCATAGGTATGAGAACATCTCCTTCTCAATGTCGAATATTCGAATACTCAATGAGTCAGAGATAAATATCCTTGGAGTCACACTCTACAACTACAAAAGTGGAAATAGCAAGATACTCAGATCAAGAAATACTTCATTATCTGAATTAATGAAATTTCACCGTCAGACTATGGCTTTTGCACCTCGTATTCAGAGCCTCAAGCTTCCACATGCAAAAATTTTGTTATCATCGATAATACTTGGAATATGTTATTATTACTTACGCCTACAGAGAGTATGGAACGAATATAACTTCTTTGAAAGCCAATGCAAAGCTTCGATGGACGAAATTGGTGCAATTATTAAAACCTCCTTGGGATTAAAATCCAACTTTTCCAATCAGTGTGCTTACTATATTATGTTTTATGATCATCTGGCGATCATGGTTGAGCGATTAATTGGCGAATATTGTCTTCAAATTAATACACCTAAAACACGACTCCTTAAAGTTATGGACCCTCCTACATTTGATCCTTATGGTGTACAGATTACGGAAGTGAGCTATCTACCCATAAAATATGCTTCAAAAAAATGGATGAATTTCGGTGATGATTTCAATTTACCCCTCATTGAATATCAAAAGAGAAAGATACAGTTCGATTTATGGTTTCGAATAAGACTAGCATTTAACGATGAATGGATCACAAATAAGCTGTTTTGCTTCTGGGCTCATAATAATGGTTATCTGGATTGTTTGGAGGAGGCCATATTCCAATTCATTAATGAGTGTGAGATCATTATAAAATCACGAGCTCTAGTTATTTGTGCAGACAAAGGTCTTAAAAATCGAATTGAATCGCCCAAGAAGAGATCGAGGCTGAGTGATTTTATTCAGAGTCGAAAAATCAGACTTTCCTTTGAGCCGGTTAAGAAATCCGCGCTATTCATCAGCAAAAGGGATAAAAGAACGATTCCTAGACAATTGGTCAAGAACAGTCCTCAATTTTATGCTTTATTTAATTTTTACAGCCATCTGAAGGAAGCTGAAATCCACGAGAACAATATTGTGTTGTCGAGCCTACATTTTAGTCAATTCCGTGCTTTTAGAGACTGGGAGAAAATTTGGAGATACGATCTTATGTCCATCTGCTACTTGGCCGGAAGTTGGCATGGTATGGACATCAATTGCGTCTGTAAATGTGGCAGTACCATAACGACATCATCCTTATTATTTGGTTGTTGTGATTATCTTAATCCAGCTAAATTTAAGAAGGTTACATTAACCAATGATAACTTGGTAAGACTGCTATCGTTCCTAGGCTGTTTCAGATCCGTTGCTTTCCATTTTCGTGAGAATCTGAAGAGAATTCATACTACCGCCGTCTAGACTCCCAACTGATAACAATATTGATACTGTTCAAAAGTTTCATTTGCAGTTTAGCAGTAATATTGAATACTTCGTTGTATTAGAAAATTAGTTTGACTCAATTAAACTTTTTGTGGCCTGATGGATCTTTTCATTCGCAATAACAATTTTTTATATTCAAAAGCTGACTGGATCATGACCTCGAAAGCAGGAGATTTGTGCTCAAAATCTCTGATGTCAATTTCTTCACATATTTTTGATCTTGACCCAAGAAAAGTTATTGGATTCATTCAATCTTCACTCCTCGAGCCTCAAAAAATCTTATTGGTGGGGTTCCTTAACAATATTTGTGTGACATCCGTGCAACAGGTAATCATTAAAAATGTTGTATGTAAAAATTACAGCTGTTATCTTTGCAACGCAACGTTCCGTCTCAAGTATGAATGGCTTACACATGTGAACAATTCTGAATGCATTTTGAGTAACCCATGCATATGGTTTCCTGATCTATACCAAATTGGGTGCTTGAATGTGGTCCACGCTTTCCAATTTGGAAATTTTGGTGTGACACCATCAATACCTCAAGCTTATGTTGGTACAAGCGTTGAAAGGACATTTACATCATCAGATATACTTTCTGGTTCCATTGAGTCTCCTCAAAACCAAATTCTTCCCACGACAAAGTGAATATCACATTTCATATTTTGCGCCTCTAATGAGCTACCCTTCTCTTTCTCTCACTTGCTACAGCATGTTTTAACGCTAGAGAAAACTGATTGTTATTTGATTCTTGTGTTGGCTATCTCATACTTTGATTAATCTGGTGAACATTTAATTAATCGAATCATATTTCTCATCCATTAGTGCCGAAGAAAATGAGCCTGGATCAAGTGTACAAAGATTCCAAGAGAGCTCGCCTTAATACGTTACAATATTGGATCTTCGCCTCTAACAGGATGAGAATTAAGCCAATATCTATCAATCAAATCAAAGCCATGCCCTTCTTCCAACCTCAAAGCACTTTCGATCCTTCCCCTGAGATGATGCTCCAGATCATTATATCAACCTTGGAAACTGGTAAAGCGGATTTGTACCCTCATGTCATCAAAATGCTGATTAAAAGAGAACTAATCTTCTCCGAGGATAAATGGTATTGCCCTTTTTGTCCATCATTTTACTCATCTCGCAAGCTACTATACAAGCATATTAATGAATCCCATTCTGTACGGCCTTATCAATGTCTATGTGGAGGAAATTTGGATGAACTAAAGACTGTCACAAAACATTTTACTGAATGCAGTCGCTCTCCAGTCTATCCTACACTCAATCAAGATTTCCAGGCCATCATGGACTCATCTCTTCAGAAAGAACTTTTAAATATTAATTAAGTAAGCGCAATCTATATATCTTTAGATTTGCTTGATTTTGAATGTAAATCTTCAATCAATCTACTTTGATGTCACAAACTTAAGATATTTCATTAAGACAACAGCTGAACTCCCCGACAATAGAGGTCTCTAGTTATTTAGCTATCCATGAACAGCTGATTTCAGGCGCCAATATTTACCGGGTGATTGTTTTTGTTTTCATTCAGAAATTTAATCTTTATCTAATTCGATAGTGATATTTTAGAAACATGTCTGATAACACTGATGATAATGTGATCTACCTTTTTGATTGTTATGGCAATCCTGAAGCGTACACTCTCTTTGGCGAAGTACCTAACAATACCGGTGAGTTTTTATTACAAAGTGAGACAAGCAAGATAACTACGGATGATTCAATTGAAATTCAAAATCAAACCGGTGGATGCCAAGAGATGAAAGCGTCAGTAGAGCCTGATGGGAATCAGAAGAAAAGAAAGAGAGAGAAATTGATTTTTGGAGAAAAAGAGGTAGTCAAGAATGGCAAATTAACCAGGAGCAGAATACTCACCACAGAGGATAGTGATTTCTTGGACTCGATGGAAGCTAAAAGAGCATATTTCAATTTCTGGTTAACTTTTTACTTTGATGATGAAGATAGGCCTACATTAGATATGATTAAATGTATGCCTATCTATGTCCAAAGGACACATAGAAATCCTTCTCCAATCGAAGTCCTAAGGATTGCAGTGCAACTCATATTAGGAGAGAAATTATCTCTCACAGATGCAGCCATCAGGCATATTTTTGCGCCTAGAGAACTTTTAATGATAAAAGGTCGAGCTCATTGCCCATTCTGCATAAATTTAATTGATAAATCTATCTTTCACCATTTTTGGAGAGCTCATGGTACCCAAATTAGGTATTGTCCATGTGGTTTTAATTATAACACAACTAAAGAAGGCAATGATCATCTTAAATTGTGTATTCTCAATCAACCTCGAGCTCTTTATGAGGAAATAGATAAATTTTTATTGGATGCTTTGGTTGTTAAAAACACAAACAAAGTCAAGAGATACATGAAGAAATAGTTTACAACCTGACTCAATCATCAGTACCACTTTCTTACATCATTCCTAGTAAGGACCTTAATTGAGTCGTTTCACAGCCATTCCAACCTTGGTAACGATGGAGCCGTTCATTAACTATTGCAAATTGATTTCTTCTCTATACCCTGCCAGATGTGCCATTAAGTGCGAAAGAATTATCTCTCAAAGTGCAAATGTGTGCACTTTGGAACACTTCAAGATGTATTTCAAAGAATTTGCTCAACCACTGATTGACAATTATATTCATCGACGTCTCATCCTGACTTATGACAAACAAGTATTCCTCACTGATGTACGATACGTGGCCGGAATCTTCAGAGGAGGACCATCGATCTACTGCAAGGCGTGCTACGAAACATTCGATTCGGATTTTCAATTTATTGATCATTTCCATGATAATTGTATACTCATTGACCCACGAATCAGATTTTCCAACTACAATACATATTATTGCCATATTATTCTAAACAAATCCCATCATGAAGAGTCCAATCATAAAATTGTTGACTATCTAAGATCATTCCAATAAATATCAGTATCTGTTGTATAAAGGTACTTTGTTACACTATCACATTTGACTCTCAAAATAGTGAACTTAATTTTTGATTAACTCATATATACTTTTTAAATGAACGGTGAAGAGATAATTAAATTAGTCTCAACTTTATTGAATCATGGCCAACACCAACCAACCAGACGTGCTGGCCAGAGGGTTAGATCTCGACGTTACAACAACCAATATCGCCAGTCAATGCCTAGAAGACCCTATCCTAACAGGAATAGTGCTTCAAGACCCATTCGACAAAGTTTTTCTGGATCATCAGACTCTCGAGGACGAGATCGCGAAAATTTCGAACGATCTACCTCATCGCAAAGTCGTCAGAGCCAAGAGAGTAACAAGACCAACAGGGATGGTGCCAGGTTCAATTCGTCTAGGCAGCATGAAATACAACCCCAAGCCGGACCCTCAGGCTTACAACACGCTGCTAACATGCATCGAGGAGATACTACAATCATTGAGGAAATCTCCACCAAAGATGAGTCCGGAAATGTCTCTCAACATGAGAAGATTCTTGAGAATCAAAACTCTGGCCTTTTGGTGCAACATAGTGATGGCTCAATCCCCCAACCTGAACATCAAAATTCTCTTCATGAGAACATCAAAACCCCTGAATTGCCTGCTGGTGCCTACGCCGATGAATATGATCCTAACAATAGTTTGGCAAATACGGTTCAACTGCCTAACAATTTCGAAAGAAATACTGGATCTGCTGGTGCTGGAGCGGACGTGCTATCTAGAAAGGAACTGGATATGCATATTTTGCAGCGCGCTCCGGTCCACAAAACGAATGTTGATGGATCATCTGACCGAGACCCATTTCAAGATTCTAACATGCAATTGCAATCAGGTAGCCTACGCGCTCAGAATGAAATGTCGACTAGGTCTAGGACATTATCTTCCGAAGGAACTTCCACTGGACATGCTACAAGATCTGCTGAGAGAATGAAACCGAAAAAGAAACTTCCAAAAACGATTGATAAAGGCTGCATTCCCACACCGAGAATCGATTAAATCTCTCTATCTCTCTTTTATAATTTCCTTAATAACTTCTCTAAGTACTCTTTAATTACTCTTTTATTACCCAACTCCAATTTTCCCATCCTGTATTCCGTTAGGCTGTGAGATCTTATGGGATCAAAAAGCCCGCCCCTTCACTGAACGTTCTTTACTTGATCTGAATAAACTTTCACTTTGCACATCGTGTTTACTGATATGATAAACATGCTTGAAATTCTTTGAATTTTATTGAGTTTATATTGATTGGAAAGTGTATTATTATTTTTCATCTCTGCTCGGTGAGATCATCATTTCATCAATAAGATTGTCATCGTGCTTTTGGTGCTGTTTGTGGTGTTGAGATAAGGTTTATTGCTTTGATCGGCTGATAAAGTTTACTTCGATTTTTCTTTTGTTGTGATCACCATCATTATTATTATTAAGCTATGGCACTATTCATCAGTTCACTCTGTAAATTTAGACCAAATACGACGATTAATTGTACCAAAATTTTGGGTTGCAAAATGTTCGCCACCAAAGATGCTTCACCGGCAGGATCAAGCAAAAAGGCAGCCAAACAAAATGAGCTACTGGAATTGGTCAAAAATATGCCCACCAAACCGAAGCCTCCCGGTCGAGATGGTTTCCAGGTATATTGTGAGGAGAGGATGGCTCAATTGTTGGCCGAAAATCCCAATATGAACCGGAAAGCTGCCAAACAAACTTTACAAGAGGAATGGGAACGCTTGGAGCGTAAGGATCCGTACAATCATTTGCATACCAAAGATTTGGCATCGTATAAGGAGAAGAAGAGCCAGTATGATATGTATATGAAGCAGACCATTACCGTTAAAGATATGTTGACTATTGTTGACTATATGAAGAGATATGAGGCCAAAAAGCGTAAAGAGATCAGTAAGATTAAGTCTCAACATCCAACAAGTGCGTATAAGCTTTTCATTAAGGAGTATACCGAATCTCAGCGAAACGCTGGACATGGACCGCCGACATTAGCTCAGACAAGCGTTGCCTTCAAAGAACTTTCCCAAGTACAGAAAGATGAGTATGAAAGACGAGCTCATGAGAATAAAATCAGAGTGGAAAAGGCTATACAACAAATGGACCATCAAAAAATCGAAGTTGAAGGTGTCTAAATGATTCTTCTCCAAGCATTTGATAATTTTCATGGATTTTTTGAAACTTTTTTCCACCTTAGCTGTATGTGTGTAATTTTAATCATTCACACATGCAGATTGATCTCGTACCAAATAATTGCTACTCTTCTCTTCAACTGGATAATTTGAAAAGTTGGAGAGATTGAACTATTTCTCATCCTTTTTCTGCTTACACATCACTTGAAATAAATACAAGTATTTTACTCTGACTTGTTATTGAAATTTTGAATGGATTTGATCATCTCACTTATCATTCGGTTACTGAAATTGCCAGAAATATCCTCAAAGTTATGATCAGAACAAAAGTTTGACAGAAGTTTCTTCTTGGGATCCAGGTTCAATTTTGATCAAAATTGACTTGTTAACATATTTTTGGGTAGCAAATCGATTGGCATAAGTTTTATTTGGTGGGAATGCTTGATAACAATTTCATGTGATGATTAATTCATAATGTATTCGCTCCAAACCCACGAAAATTCGATCAACCAAGCATCAAACTTTCCCTATTCGATGGAGCCACTTTCTCCATAAACTTTCAGAGGCCGAAAAGTGTTCGATTTTCAATTCTGAAAAGTTCTGAGAAAAAAACATCAACAGCTCAAACGAGAATATGTCGTGACTACATGGTGGAGGCAAGAAAGCTGGCCCGTACACACTCTCACACATTTACTGGGCTTCATGTCACGAAGATCGATATTGTCCTGATCAGAGGCCACCACTCTAGGGTGCCATCGACTGACCAGTAGTTGTATGTGTGTGAGGAAAGTTCTAAGATCTCAGGTCGGCAAAACCGCCCCATCTTGTTCAACAATCCGCTTTCTTTTTCTTCATCTCTCCTTCTTTCATGCTTTTCTTGCTCTTTTTGCCCATATGATTGTTCATTGGTCGCTGTTCACCTTTGGGACTATTTTCAGGTCCTGTTCAATTGCCGATGTTCCTGTTCACTTCCAGGCCGCTTCATTGCAAGTGTATGGAGAGTAAGAAAAAGCAAGAGAGCAGTAAGCAAGAGGAAAAG
>QZCP01000338.1:0-17900 GCA_003956705.1 Brevipalpus yothersi
TCTCTCTCTCTCTCTCTCTCTCTCTCTCTCTCTCTCTCTCTCTCTCTCTCTCTCTCTCTCTCTCTCTCTCTCTCTCTCTCTCTCTCTCTCTCTCTCTACCTATCTCATCTCCCTCCCCCTTGCACTTGTACCTGTTGCCAATCTCATTCATCAATTGTTGCCTATTATTCTTTTTCTCACCCTCAACGCTTAAGCCTTATACATCATGACATGAGGATCCTTGTGGTGAGATGATTATCATGAGGATCGATGGGCCAGAATGTTTCAAAAATTTTCGAGTTCATTTGATGAAATAGAAAAATAGAAGGAGAAGAATGAAGAAGAAACTGAGGAATGGGTCCATAGGGTATAGTTAACGAACTTATGGAATTTTTCCCCTTCAATTCTGAAAATTCAATATTCATTTAATAGTTATGAGAAATGTTATCATCTCGGATTGATGATAGCGATTGTTGAAAGAGAGAGAGAGATTCTGTGGAAAATATTCACTCGAAGGTGGCCATGGTAGAGTGAAATTTTTTTCAACTCATTTCATGAGCTTATTTACCAGAGGGTTCCGAGAGCCAAATGTTCAGAGTTTCACTTCTTTTTCACAATCGTTTTTCAAACTTTGGAGAAGAGAAAATGTTTCGCTTTCCGCCTTCTTTTCTCTCCTCTTCAATTCAATACCTTTCTGGTCCACCTTTTTTTTATACACACACACACACACACACACACACACACACACACACACACACACACACACACACACACACTGTATTTTGGATGCCTCAGCAAAACACTACAATTGACAAGCTGCTATCCAATTCTAATTACAAGGAATCCTTAAATTTTGGGGGTGGAAATGTTCCCATGTTACCTACTCTTTTTTCATTTTATTTCCCTCGATTTTGGCCTCCCATCTTTCCCTAGCATGATGGTGGCCACTCATGATAAGAGAGAGAGAGAGAGAAAAATTTTTCTTCATAGGAATATTTGTGTGTAAAATTTTACCTCCTCCTTTTTATCCTATTCTTTCTAGCTTTGTTCTCTGATTGCCTATTCGAGAATACAGTGAGAGAGAGAGAGAAAATCTGGAGTTTCAATTGAAATTGGCCAGCAAGTTTGGGAAGAAATACTCATGAATAAGTGAAAATAAAAGGAGGGAAAAAAAGCATTGGATAAAGTTGGCCTCAGATACTGGGGAACGCTATTTTACACGTTAGCTGTGTAACTTGAACGTATTCAAGATCACAAAAAAAGTGAAAGTTTTCGTAGTACTTTTTCCCGAAATCAGGTTACTATTATTCTCATGGACTGACCTGGAGTACATGAGGCATCGATTTCCTCTTCTCTTCATCAGCTCTTCTTCACACACATTTTTCACTCTCTTTCTTTCTTTCTTTCTTTCTTTCTTTCTCACACATTTCTTCTTCTCTGTTGAGTGACTAGAAAAAAAAGATGCTCACCTTCTCGCTATCGATAGGCCATAATCATCGGCACCCATCAAATAGGCCACCAAAGTTTTTCTATTCATTGTATGTATGTATGGAATCACTTACAATTCACCACCTCTTGGTAGATCCGCTAAAATGAAGGACACCAATGAAGTAAAATATAGATTTTGATAATTTCTTTGGGAGTTTTTTTTCGATGAATAGTGACTAAAATACACCGCATGGACTGAGTGTTTCAATAAGAAGTTTCAATAAAAGAAAGAATTTCATGAGATTCTGATACCAAGCGCATCAACGAATGTTTAGATGTAAAATTTTTCAACTCAAGCTCTGACAAACATTTTGTATTGCAATTTTTTGATCTTCTCCCAAGATTCCATCGAAATTAGCACTGACTTGTGAGATGAAAACGAAGCATTTTTTTTCGAGGCTGATCAATTTTACCCACTCAATAGGTAATCACCTCTCTCGAGATGAATCGCTATCTGATAACTTTTCATTTTCTGATAATCATCAGAATTAGTTAGCTCTTGAAGATTGAAGATCAACCGAATTACTTTTACACCTCTTTCCAGTGGTGATCAGACAACCAGAATTATTTGGTTTACATGTATGTTTGTAGCCCAACATGTTTGTTACAAGACATTGATTGTACACGGTCAAGAGCATAGATTTGGCTAATCTTCAACTTAACTACAGTGAACAGTGATAATCAGTCAAAATTTGACTTGGCTCGAGAAAGGTATACGGATGTTACTACCTGTCCACCTTGACACTTGGATGAATTAGGTCCTTCTTCGGGTAATCTTCCTCTTCCCTGAATTACAATCTGGACAAGAAATTTTTCCGACAAAAATTTTTCACAGTATGTCCTGCTGACCATTTAGTCTAGACTGAGCTGTATTCCAACTGACCACTTTTAGCCGATTAATTTTATCATGAATATATATATTCATCAAGATCATCCGATCACTGGGTTCCCTAGGCTTGACTTTGACTGAGTTCTCATGAATAGCCTTACCTTTTATTCCATATACATCAATAGAAATGAATCATCTGGCTTCTTTTCAGTTTTTCGAAAGCAAAAAAAAATAAATACAAGATCATGAGTAAAGAATGGAAAAAAAATATCAAGTGCAATCGTGTATTGATACGGTGATGAATCAGTGATTGAAGGTATATAAAAGAAGTATGGTCAGTGAACAATCGGAATCAATGGATTGGAAAAATATCACAATTGAGTATGTCACCCAGTGATCATCATCTTCCGGGTCTATCATGGTATGGACTGTGTGTATCTGTATGGGTTTTAGTGAGGTTTGATTGACTAATTTACAGGTTATTGAACTAGATACACTCTTTTTCTCTTCTTTTTTTCTCTCTCTCTCTCTCTCTTCCAACGTTCTCCGGAAGCTTCGAAAAAGCGGATGAAAGAGAGATCTGAATGAAGTGAGATCATTTAAGGAATTGATCTGATTAGTTTAAACTTTGTTGTGAGTGTGTGTAAGTGAGTTCCCAGGTAAAGAGTGATAAACTAGTGAAGGTTATGCACTGGGTAATGCATTTTTTTCCTTCTCTCTTTCCTTCTTACCTCCCATGATTCCGGTGTTTGAGTAAAATCTTGATGAGAGAAACAATTATTGAGAATCAATGTTGTTAAGAATCTGTTGACAATTGAATCGACTGGGGAGGTAGCTCGTCATTAGATAATCATCACTTTTGGCCATCCAAACATGGTACACCTTAAACCTTACTGGTCCTCTTTTTTTTCTACACATCAGTATAATCGATCACTTCTTCTTCTTCTACATTTCTCTTCATCCCGTCTCTTATTGATGAATGAGTTTTAATGACATCCAGCCCATGATCAATTGGCAATGTTTTATGGTTTACAATAGGATCGCCGGAAGTGATGAATTTTTTTCTGTTCACACTTGATCAAACTATGTGTGGCACCTGATGATTACTCAACCAGAGGCATCATGAATAACCATTGAGTGGGCTGGACTGATGAACTTTAATTCTCATCACTCGATAGATATGTCACTACATGGTGAGCTAACTCCCCAGTGGCCATCATTTTATGGTTCAATAGAATGTTGGCTGGGTGTAAATATCTGGATATAACAATACAGATCATTGGAAGCTTCCTTAGCGATAATTTTGCCTGATAATTTGAAACTTTGAATAGATCGGTAGTTCATTGGGTCAACTTCCGGTTGAGACCTTTACAGGGAGGTGAATCATGTAGATCTGGTGAAGCTATTTGTTTTATTTTACATTGAAATGATTCCTTTGGATCCCATTTCACCTTCCTTCCATGGCCTTCAAATCGTTTGATAGCTGAACATTGTATTTTACTAATTGATCTGCCTTTTTTTGAATCAAAATTGAATTTTCAATCCCATTTAAACCATCAATCATGTGAAAAATGATTCCTTCCATCACTACACATACATTCAACACTTTCCATTTCTTATATTGGTTGTAAGACAACTGGAATAGTTGTTAGTATAAAAATTGATTGCCACTGATAACCTATCATTTGAGATCAGAAATAGAGAGTATAACAGATATTTTATTGCTGAAAATTTAGCTTTTATTATGCTATTGTTTTCTCAAATAAACTGCAATCTATCCTTCAAGAACTTTCCATCTCAACCACTATAAAAGTTTGAAGCTTTGATATGTGAGGCATACAAATGAGTGGTAATTTGATAAAATTTTTTGATGGATTCTTGGCACCTCCAAAATCGAGAGTGAAAATCTGAAAATAGTCTAATGGATTTGAAGCGCTATTTTTCTTGGTGATTTTATTTCGAAACCGAACAGAGATAGATGGCAAATAAGAGTAAATGGCTTCGAAGAATGAGCGAATCAAAGGTAGCTGATTTTCCTGTTCAAATAAGTAACATGTTAATCACGTCTCTGAAAACATTGAGGATCCAAATTTAGTTAATTACTCAGGTGAACAATGACAGAGAGAAAGAGAGAGAGAGAGAGAGAGAGAGAGAGAGAGAGAGAGAGAGAGAGAGAGAGAGAGAGAGAGAGAGAGAGAGAGAGAGAGAGAAATGGACTTTCAGACCAACATTGACTAGATTGATTTCAACCTGAAAAATTAGTCTCTTTTTCTAGTGATACCTTGTTGTCAATTGATTGTGAAAAAAAGTATTTCTGTGGTATTTTAATTATGATGACGCGAACAACTTGGTCAGAAAATAATGTGATAGGATCACCAACAATGGAACAATTTGAAATCAAGCATCCCGATGTTACTGCACCAAGTAAACCGAAGGAAAGTTTTACAGCCGAATGCTGTATGAAAGTTTGTTTCGTTACTGCTGCGGTGACTTTGGTTGCTATAATTCTAACCACCATTGTGTTTGTTAAGTATGCCGATTCTTATCACAATCAATCAAATCAGATTATCGACATTGGCCGAAAAGTTGTCGACACCATCAAGCATATACCTGGATTGGGTAATTTGACCAACTATCATAATCGCACCTCTGGTTCAAGAACATCGGTAGTGATTTCCGCAGGCCCAGCAATCGATATGGAAACATTGTTCAATATAGCCAAAGATGTGGTTTCTAAAGCCAATAAAACAATTCAGGATAGTTTACATACAACACCCAAACCGAATGACACAACATTGTACAAAGAACTTGAAGTAATCTATGAGAAACCAATGAACAAACATCCTCAATATATTGAGACTACCAGAGCCAAAAAATATAGATCTTCTGATTTTGACTGATTGAAATGCTGCTAGTCAAATTTTTATAAGGAATTCTTTTTCTTACCATACACTTCACTTTTATCATGAAATCTGATTGAAATTATTCGGTGCCTTCATTTGATCTATAAACAAGAGATCAGATGAATTAAATGCACCCATCTCTGTGATGACTTGATTGTCTTTGTTGATTCAGTCCGTGTGATCAGATGGGCGCATAACAATTGTGAATTAGTCAAGTCAAATGTTTTTCCTTCCAACAGAGATCAAATTTTCAAATGTGAGATAAAAATTGACAGGATAATTCATGATATACAAGGTGTTGGATTTACTTTCAGTAAGGTTCGAGAAGGAAATGTCAACATATTACAAGTGGAGATCGCCGAGAGTTGATATTGACTCAGTTACAAAATCGAGAAATTTTAGATAAACAGAAACAATGTAAAGAACATCATTTGGAGGCAACAGGATTTTGTACAATATTATTGGGTACATTGACTGAGTTGGAAGTTTCATCGGTTCTGGCTGATTGAGGAGGATTTTTTACGTGTATATTGCCATTCTCATGCATAGCAGATCTTAAGATTAGTGCCTTAGTTTTCCGTTGCCAATCCTTACCCATATTCAAGGCCTTCTCAAATGTGACAGTCCGTTGATCTACATCTTTGGCGAAGAGTATCTTATTGTGAGAATCGATGCGAGCCTACGAAATGGAAGATAATATTTTCATTAAAAACAATCTATCGTACAAGAATACTAGATAGCTCACCTGGATTTGTCCATCAAGAATCAATTGCATCAATTCATTTTCCAAAGCACTCACACTTGTATTAAATGCAGCGGCCATACGATTCATGTCCGCTGACAGATAAGGCGAAAAGTATTGAACCAGAGCAAGATTACGAATCATATAGTAAAGCTGTCGAACATGAGGTGCTAAATACAAATCGAGTAGCAAATTGTCTTTCATTTCGGCCAATATTGATAGGCATGAGGCGTATTTTGAGTCATAAAATTTGGATATAGCATCACGCAGCTGGGGCTCTAGCTCGAGGAACAGTTTGAATGATGAGCTTGAGATTACAGATTTATGTAATTCATTGCGACTGAAACTGGCCAGAGCACATAGACCTCCGTAAATGGCAACATTATTTGGACTCAATATTTCCCATTTGTCAGGAGCAAAGTGGTCAAAATTAGCGGCTAAAAAATGTTTCGCTGCTGATTTAAATTTTCTTGCTGCCAAATCTGCAAGACCAGCGGCACAATGAAGTTTAGTGGCAATTTGACTGTTAGCTGAATATTCTGGAGTTGCTTCAGCTTTGGATACATATGTGACCACATGATTCCAATTGGATGAATAAATACTGACTTTTATCACATTGAGACACATGTTGACAACATGTTTACCATGAGTACAATAATCGCGTGAACGTGAATAACACTTGAGGGCATTATTTATATCACCCAATTTAAGATAATGATCACCCAAATCATCGTGTCCACGGCGAACACTTTCTTTGATAGAATTTGATTTATAATTCTTCAAATCAGTATCAAGCTTCTCTAAATTGGCCTGTCCTTTCTTGTTTCTCGTCTCAATCCATGTGGTATCCAGTGGACCGATAACGTTTTCCGGTGTAACACCCGATTGTTTCAATGCTTCAGCTAATTGGGAATATACTTGAGTATAAAGGCTGGTATTAAATGTTTTCTCTTTAATATAATTCATGGCCATCTTGAGAGCATCAACTTTCAATTGTAAACAATGTTCAGCCACAAACAGTAGTCGATGAATTTTGGCCATACCAGTGTAACTGCCAGCATAGGTTTCCAGATCAAGTGTTGGATTGTCAACCAGATAATTGGGTGAATAGCCGGAATCATTCCATGTTGATCCAACATCACCACCTTCACCAGAACTTCCATCATCAGCCGGTAAATCGAGTTGCATCGGTTCAATGTTATTGGCAGACATTTTCAAAACACACACACAAACAATCACACACAATCACCGAATATAACAACACTAAACAGATAGATTTCACCGAATATCAATAAAACGATTAATTGTCACTGACAACCGTTGAAATATATTATTTAATCATGAAAAACTGAATTATAAGCACTTAATGTGATGCAGTAATTGTCAAAACAAGTCTGTTTTGTTTATCAAGTTCACAGAATCTTCAATCGATACAGATACATGAGAATATCTTACACTGATATTGAGCTCCAGATATTAGATATTGACCAGAATTTTTTATTACTTATCAAAAAAATTCCTATAAATTACTAAGTTTGGTGGCTTTCGATTGAAAAGTTCATGATGATCAGAAATGGAATGAAAAATGATGAGGAGAAAAGCGTTTTCTCAAGGATGAACAATCTGATTGAGAGCAAAATAGATATTGCCTATTCAATTCGACGGGAAGTGAGAAGTTTCATTTTTTCCTGTAGAAAATTTTTATGGTTACAGTTATGTTTTCAGTTTTTATGGTTTCGAGTTATTTTTATACATGTATTGCCACTGTGGTACAAAAAAATGATGAGATCCAAATAAAATTGCAAGGATGGCAGTGTTTATGATGCAATCGATTATGAGGACATTATTGTACACTAACTTTCTGATGAACCGTTTGGAAACATTCTACTAAGAACAGCCCGATAGCCTTTGGAAGATTTCAACCAACCCTCTTGAAAATATTTTTCAACAATCGATTGGATAGATCCGAAAATAAATGAAACTTTTGGTTTGACAAATGCTCGTCTCTCTGCAACGGTCATAGAATTATCGTCTTTACATTGTTGATAAGTAACCTCTTCAATGATGGTGATCATCTTCTGGAATCCAAGATTTTTCGCACGTGTGGTAAAAGTTTTACTGGAAGGATCCATGACCGATTCTTCGATTACAAAACATGATTTTGATTTAATGAACTTGGATGTCCACCATGGCATTGACCACTTTTTACACAACAATCTTTTGCTGACCAATTTACCATCTTTATCAATGGACCTCTCGATTATATCCTCAGAGAGAACATTTCCACTAGAAAAAATAATAAAAATGAGCATGATGAACAAAAAAGCACAATCGAATTGAAAAATACTTGCTTGAAAGGATTAGGATAACGATGCCAATAAGCGGTGGCCATTTGGTTCCAAGAATAAGCGAATATCTCTGTCATCTTGAATGTGTACATATTCAATCAATATCGGTGTTCAGGGGGTGCAAAACTAACACTAACTAATTGTTCACAACCGAATAGAATCAATTAAGCAGGCTTCATGCAAGTTTCTGTCAGAAACAAGAGAAGGAAAAGCAATATGCTTAGCATAAACATGTAACATCTCAAGAGCGCGGCAAAGTGAAGACAAATCAAATCAAATCATTTTTTTTCACATCGACTTTTGAGGTTTGTTCAATTTTTCATGATGAAATCATGGATATATGAGCCAATTTTTTCTGTAGTGGATGGAATTTTTCTCCAGGTGTATGAGAGATGATGGAATGAAAGAATGAGAGAAATATTAACATGTCTTCCTTAATCGAGATAGGAAACTTTTCCGTCTTTGCGATGAGATGAGCAAGAGTTATGAAGATTAAAAAAATTCAGTGATGATTAAGTATTCTTTATTCAAAAATTTTCTCTCTAAAGGTAAAATTTGCAATAATATTAAAACGGATTCAGATGCGGACAAGTGTCCCTGCTTCTGATCAGGGTAGATGTAAAGTTAGTTAACGATTGGTCTGTGCCGTGTGCTCGCTAGGCTTCTGATTCGAGTTATTAACATAAAGGGTTACAAGACATTCGATTGTAACTTATCTTCGAGTAAATCTGGTCCGATTAGTTTTGGATGAATTTTTTGGATTCATCGTGCTGAGAATGGCTTCAAATCCTTTGGCAGCTTTAAACCACCCTTCTTGGAAATGATTTTCCACAATAGATTGTACTGGAATAAAAGCAATCGAAATCTTTGGTTCAACGAAAGCTCTTCGTTCAGCTATGGTCATCGTTTTATTTTCTGGACACTTTCGATAGGAAACCTCTTCTACGATAGAAACTATTGACTGTAATTCTAAGTTTTTCGCACGTGTAGTAAAAATTTTATTCACAGGATCCACAATCGATTCTTCCATCACGAAACACAATCCTGAGCCAAATAACATGGATACCCATCCAGAGACAGATCTTTTTTTACACAACAATCGCTTGGTCACCAACCTACCATCCTTGTCAATGTATCTTTCGATTGTATCCTCAGTGACAATATTATCGCTAAATTAATTGAAATAATGAAGATGAGATTGATAGAAAAGTTTTCGATTGTGTTTCTCGAATATTTTTTTCTCGAAAATCTCACTTAAATGGATTTGGATATCGATGCCAATGTGCGATGGCAACTTGATTCCAAGAATAAGAATACTTTTCCAAAATCTTGAATGTATACATCATGAAGACTTGATTATGAAAATTTGATTAGATTCAATTAATCAGAATTACTTTTCACGAGTTTCGCGAATGGCAGGACCTCTGTTTTGATATGGATTCCAGAGAAAGCTTTTTGTGTCTTGAAAATTTCAAGTTGAAATCAGATTCTGATCAACAGATGAAAATAAAGTGATCGAGATGTAAACAATGTGTTAGTATTACAATGATGTTGAATTGATGTCCATGATAAGACAATTAACGGTGATGAATCGTGGTTCAATTAGTGACAAATGAAGAAAATTGATCCTTCCTCTTGTTCCATTTTGTTTTGATTCATTTTGTTGTTGTTATGCAATGTGAAGCAAGTGTTACTGCAATTTCCTGACAAAATTTTTATCCTCATTTGTTTTTGATTCATAATTTTCCTGATAATCATGGCATCCACAAAGGTAATGACTGATCCTATGGAGTTCATTTAACCAATAGTATGTCCTGATTGTGATTTTTGCTCTCTTTTCACATCCAGGTTGAGCTCAATTGTGAGATGACATGTGACAAGTGTAAGGAAAAGATTGAAAATACTCTCAAAGATGTGGCCGGTCTCAAAGTGAACTCAATTGATGTAACTAATCAGCGAGTTTTGCTGGAAATGGCTGACACTTGTAAGGTCACGATAATGGATGTCCAAGATCAAATTGAAAATAGAACTGGAATCAAAACGGTTGTTAAGGGTGTTGGAGATCAATTTACCGGTGTCTCAGAGATCTTTGGCCCATCAAATCTAGTTGGTGTTGTGAGAATGGCTCAAATACCAATGAATAAATGTTTTGTAGATGGTATTGTTGATAATGTTAATCTATCTCACAATGATAGCCATTGTTCTCTCAATATCCACGAGTATGGAGATTTGAGAGGAGAAAAATTTGAATTCGTTGGACCTGTCAAGCAGCACATAATTGATCAAGTGAAACCTGTGAAAGGAAGATGTACATTCAGATGTTACGTTAATGATTGTAATTTGGTGGACATGATTGGTCGATCAATGGTTTTAACTGAACAAGAGACAAACAATCACCTCGGCGCTGGAATAATGGCCCGATCTTCACCGATATTTGGTAATGTGAAGAAAGTTTGCGAATGCTCTGGAAAAACATTATGGGATGAAAGAGAAGAGCGGCAAAGAAAGTAATCCAACCTCCCCAAATGATCTGTCTTCGTTGAACATTCTTATTATTGTTATTATCATGAATCTTTTCCACGGCAAAAAAACGTTTCTAATAGATACCAATATCAATAAACTAAACTTGTTAACTCTTACATGTTCATTTGTGTATCACATCATCGTTATGATGTATGATTGAGGCCAATAAGGTGTCCACTGATGATAATCGAACAATTTCGAGTGCTGTGAAAGTTTCAACCCGAAATGATCAGATTTTTTGCCCTCTTATCGCGATCATCATGTGATTGATGGCTGCTTAATCGAAATAAATTTTTCCAATTCCAATACCATGTCACCAGAGGCTTCATATGTGCATAAAAGACAATATTCATTAGCTGAATAGTAGCCATTTCATCAAATATAGAAAATTTTCTCATCACAATTGTCAAAAAGTGACATTTATCTCACAATTATGATATAATTTTAATTCCATCATGAAAACTGAACAAACCTCAAAAGTCTATGTGAATAAAAAAACCGATTTGATTTGCCTTCACTTTGCCGCGCTCTCGAGATGTGAATGTTTACCAAAATGCTTTTCCTCTCTCGGTTCTCGTGTTTCTGTTGAACAGAATCTGTTCACTTATCACCAAGAAGCCGGCTTGAATTGAATTGAATTGATTGCAATTTGAAATCTCGTCTGACACTGGATTAATTTGATCTTGACATCATTCACATACATATCCGAATTGTGTTAAGATCTTTGTGGTAGTAAACATAGTGTGTTTTTCAAATTGATTGCTTCCTTCATCATGCTGTTCTATTCATTTTTCAAAAGTTTGGTTGGTAAAGATGTGATTGTCGAGCTGAAAAATGATCTGGCCATTTGTGGTACTCTCCATAGTGTTGATCAATTTCTTAATTTCAAATTAAATGACATCACGGTCACTGATAGCACAAAGTATCCCTACATGTTGAGTGTAAAGAATTGCTTTATTCGTGGTTCGGTGGTCAGATATGTCCAGCTGCCCGGTGAAGGTGTGGACACAACCCTTTTGCAAGATGCTGCCCGAAAAGAAGCCGCTAGAAAAGATGAAAAGTAAAGTGATTTTTTGTCTCGCAATTTTTGGATTACAAAAACAAGATGTCTACTTTTTTTTAATCATATCATATATCATGATCATCACCATCGATTTGTTCATCAAGTGGTGGATATTGGAACCAAATATGATCTTTGTCAATAATTTTCCTGATCGATCTGTCCACATTGTCCTTCTCTCTATGTCTGTCCTCAATAAACCAAATCAAGCCATTTGAACAAAAGATTAATCCTTTTCCTTCAAACTTGAGATCATCATCGTTGACTCATCACATTGCGGCAACATTTGTAACAATCAACTCAAGCATATCGCGAAAAACCTTAACCTCTACTCGTCTTCAACTTGAAAATGTTTGCTTTGTACTGTTTACAAATTGATTATGATTAAGTTGACATACTCGCAAAAAAACGAAGGATGCTCGCGATGATTTTTTTCAACTCATCCCGATCATTTGAATTCTCTACCTGATACAATAATCAGTTTCGGAATTTCCAACAATCAGTGTCAGAGTTAGGCCAAATAATTAAATCACTCGTGTGAGGCTCACCTAATTTATTCATTCAAAAGTTTCGGAATCGTTTGCTATTCAAAATTTCTTGATTGAACAGAAAAGATTCACCAAATTCGCTCTCACCATTTTTACTCAATGCTTTGTTTTCAATTGAATTTCCAATTGAACTCATCTTTCGGATCGAAAGTTTCGACCCAGGCTGACCCATTCCACTGATGAGTGGTTGGAGGTGAGCGAAGATGTTCAGTTGATGATCAGCGATGGAAAGAAGAATTTGCCAGAACTTTCGTCGAGTGATAATATTATGCCACATATAAGATTTAAAGTTGTGACAATCGATGCGATTTTAGTTGGATCAAGCTGCTGACAATACCAAGTTGGCCATAGTTTGATGTGATTTACTTCACGCCTCAGTCATCGTGACTGATTCGTTGGGAACGAAAATTGTTCATTCACATACTTAGTGTCTACTGATTTTCATGATGAAAATCTGTGTGATTGATTCAATCAATCTAGTTTTAATGTTTACCCTCATTTTAGATGTTTATCCATTAAGTGCTAAGGAAGTAAAGAAGAAAAAAGAATCCGAGATTGTAGCAAAAAGTTCATCTTCCAAGTCGAAAAAAACTTCACCCAAAAAATTAACAGGTAAGAAATGGCATAATTGGCATTGATTTTTGAATTGAAACATCGTATTATGACTCCATGAAGTCTGATCCTCGATTTCATCTCTGTCTTCCAGATGATTGGAACGTTGACTATGATTACGATAAAGATGAAGGAAAATTTTGGGACGGGAAAGTTGATTCCAAAAATGATGGAAAATCAACTTATCGAAGTTTCAAAGTCAGAGATGGCAAAGATGAAGATCATGTTTGGCATATAAAGTAATTCATACATTGATTGTTACCTATGACTACATTAATTAAATTTTTTCAATCGAATTTTAGAGAGACTCACCATCATCACCACCATCATCATCATGGACCGGATGACAATCATCATCACCATCATCATAAACATGACCACGATCATGGTATGTAATTCGAAGATTATCTAGTTTAATGTTTCTGGAATAAGCTAAATAACTCTTTTGTCTCCTAGGACATGAGCACGGTCATGGACATGAACATTCCCATTCACACGGTAAGTGAATACACCATCCAATGTTAGCCCGTTTCAACCAAACAGAAAATTCTGATCATTTTTTCCACTTCCATTACAGGCCACTCACATGGACATGGCCACAGCCACGATCATGGGTAAATACTTTTTTCGAGATTATGGGAATTATGAACATACTAATAAGATTCTGTGCAATAACTTTCAAGTATCAGTAGTTTACGAGAAATTTTACATGAATAGAAGCTGAAATACATTCAATTATCCAGTTCTTAACGAATAATTTGAATTTCTCTGATTTCAGGCACTCTCATGAACATGGTCACGAACACGGTCATGAGCATGGACAAGATCATAAACACGGTGAGTAGAAAATCTCCACTCAAATAGCTGAATACAGCCCAACAGTGGCTCTCAGAAAACTATTTCTGATTTTTCGAGGTGGACTAGAATCTGATTCAATCGAATTTTTCCCATAGATCACCAACACGATCATGATCATGATCATCACAATGACCACCAACACGACCACAGCCATGGTCATACACATGGTCATGAGCATGGACATGAACACGGACATGAGCACGGCCATAATCATGGACATGGTAAGTCGAATCATCAATTGTCAAAGTTCACGTATACATCTTCTCTTTTTCAGGCCATCAACACGACCACGATCATGATCATTGGCATGGGCATGATCATTTACATGAACATGAGCACGGTGAGTCAATTTTCCTGTCAACGATTCTAGAAATAGTTGCCCCAGCCTATAACTAGATTTTCGTAAAGCTATCATGAGCTCTTTTCAACGAGACTGAATCCCACCTTTTCCTTCTAGGCCATGAACACGACCACCACCATCATCATCATCACCACGGGGCCAAAGGTGGTAAAAGCCATGATGCTAATGGATTGCGAATAAGTAGTCAAAAGAAGAAGAACAGAGGGTCTTGCAATAGGAATGACAAATCATCTTCGTGCTCCAAGAATAATAGGGCGCACAAATCTTCGAATGATGAAGATAATGAAGATGGTTTCCTACACATAAGCTTGGATGATGCTGATATCGAATTAGGACAAAGACTGAGAAATGCTATTAAAGAGAAGAAAGGTGAACATAAAAAGTCACTTAAGAAAAATCTTTTAGAGAAAAAAGACGATGAGAAATAATGGAAACCAATTTGGAGAATATGAGCTGGAACATCTCGGTGCTGGAATACTGGCTAACATTCTCATCAATATTCAGGGGAAGAAAAGCTCTGAACAATCGAGTTGAATTCGGAGGGAATGGATCGAGTTTTTGTTGAAGATTTTGTCCAAATGAACTCGAAAGCCTTGCCCTTTCTTTTTCCCACCATGTTTTTTGAATAAAGCACCTGATGATAATAAAACTAACACACATCGATCAATTCAACTTGATCTCAATTTGTTCATCATAATATACAAGATTCTCTCCCTCAGAAGCTCTTCCGACCGAGAACATTCGAGCAGAGTATCATCTTATTGAAAGACGCTAATCCAATACTGTTGCAAGATGCTTCCAGAAAAGAAGCTGTGAGGAAGGATGAGCGAGAGATGAAAAAAAACTTCTCAAACAAGACAATACCGACTTTTGCATCTTCTAATATCAATCACACCCAGCTTGCCTAGTTTGTTATTAAGTGATATGCATTGAGGCTGAAAATGATTCTTGAATATATTTTATCAACAGGTCTTCGTTTCTACCTCATTGAGCCATAATTAGTCCTTTGATTAGGACGAATCATCCTTAAAATTCGGAACCGTTCTCTGAAGTTCAAACACGAATACAAGCAGTAAAAAGCTGAGAGATTAATCAGCGTATATTTGCTCAATTATTACTCATCATAAAGGCACTCTCACAGTGAACTAACTTCTAGATGTTCCATTCGGATACATGGCGCTGAGAATGGCTTGATATCCTTTGGAAGATTTGAGCCATCCTTCTTTGAAACTTTTCTTGGTGAACGATTGAACGGAACCCAAAATACTGAGCGCTTTTGAGTCGACCAGAGCTCTTCGTTCGGCGATGGTCCAAGCTTTGTTTTCGATACACTGTCGATAAACAACCTCTTCGACAACTGAGACTACACTTTGCCATTCGAGATTCCTTTTACGTGTGGTAAAAATCTTATTAATTGGATCCACTATCGATTCCTCCACAACAAAACACAATCTCGATTTAATCAGCATAGATGCCCATCTAGGAACCGATCCTTTTTTACACAACAATCGTTTGGTCACCAATTTACCATCTTTATCGATAAATCTTTCGATGGTATCTTCGGAAAGAACATTTTCACTGTCCACACAAAAACACAAAATGATCATGAATGAATTTCGATATCAACCCGAACACAAGTGCAATCGAATCAAACCAAAAGAAAAACTTACCTGTATGGATTAGGATATCGATGCCAGTAGGCAGTGGCCATTTGGTTCCATGAATATGTGAATGTTTCCATCATCTTAAATGTGTACACCATTGTGATGTACGAAAAAAAAGAGACTGTTTCGCGTGTGTATATTATGCAAGTGTTAACAAAAAAAAGAGAAAGTCTTCGATTAGAAACGAGATAAAGAAGACAAAAAAAAGTGGACACAAATCAATTCACTTCATCCATGATCTGAAAATTCACACACTCACACACACTTTTGACTAGCGGTATACAGACAATCAAATTCATTATCACATCATCATCATCATCATCATCAAGATGGACATTGATCTTTCAATTATCCATCCAACATTCGATCATCTAAAAATTAAACTTTCACTTTCACAACCCAAACATTGTCCGGAATAATCAAGAGTAGGTCAAATACTTTGCTTTCTTCAAGACTTCAACCACGTTTTTGTAGTACTTTTTACGCTCACCAGAGAGCGCTTTAAAACGAGGCTCCGAAAAAAAATTGAAAACTTTTAAAAACTAATTTAAATTGATTAGATTTTAGTTAATTTGATCCAATTTGACAATTAGATAGGAGGTATAGACCCCTGTATGGCTGAGTTTGAAAGATTTTTAGAAAATTTTTCGCAAAGGTTCCATTCCGAGGAATGTCTCGACTGTTAACCATGTTCAACAGCCGATCAAAGATATGAATAATAATATCGCAGACTAGAATGACGATTAATTATGAATATTAATTGAAATCTAGCGAATCGTGATGGACAAGCCACGTATCTGGTGGTAATGTTGTGATTGCTTTTGAGTTCAAATTTTTCATGGATTAGGAGTGGAGTATTGAAGTATCTTGGGTGATGAACGAATATAAAATTAGACCAGCTTTAGCTGAGGATTGTAGTTACATTTATGGACTAATGAGGCAATTAGTTGAATTCAGAAATTATACACTCAAAGTTAATCTGGAGGATTTCATCGAGAATGGATTTGGTGATGGTCATCCTCCATATTTTCATGTCATAGTTGTTGGAAAGTGTGATGATAGATCAATTGTTGGCTATCTGTTGTATTATCATTCGTACTCATCATGTGAAGGTGAGAGAGAAAGTCTTTTTTTGAGATCATTAAAAATAATTTTCGTTACACAATTATTTCAATGTATTTTAGGAAAAAGTCTCTTCATGGAGAACATTTATGTGGATCCAAACCATCGAGGCAAGGGTCTAGCATCAGCTCTTCTAGAATATCTCTGCCGATTTGCTGCTGAAAATAAATTCATGAGAATTGAATCATGCATATACAAATTGAATGAGCCCTCAGTCAAACTTCATCAAGCATTCAGTGCAGTTGATCTCCATGAAACTCATTGCTTGCTGCCATATCGGATAGATTCTGAAGCCATTAGGAAAGCAGCTGAAAAACCACCAAGGTTCATCTGATTATCATTTTTTTGAGCTAATTTCTATCATTGCTTGTTTTAGAAAATTTTCGTTCCATTATTACAGGCTAAGAATCGATGAAATGGAGAAAAAATCGAAAAGTAATGATCGGAGAAATTGTTGTCAATTGTTGTTAAGTTTACTCAGAACCGTTAAATCTGTGAATATTTCTCATATTGACTCACTGGAAGAAAAATCTTTCATTCAATTGACTATTTTTCAAATTTCAAGATAAGTTATTGCAAGCTTATATGAATCACAATTATGAACTTAAATACCGATTTATTTATTGGAATTTTTCAGAGTTTCATCTCAATACTGGACCATTGTCAGTCCTAATTAATTAAAATAAAATTATAATTAAAAGCTCAATCTAACAGAGAGGCAAGCAATCAGTTCTCTGCGTAAAAGAAAATTGGTTGATTGAAAATTTTTTTCATTCGATCTCTAGATTATTTTCGCCCACTAAATTACTCATCTCTCTCTCTCTCTCTCTCTCTCTCTCTCTCTCTCTCTCTCTCTCTCTCTC
>QZCP01000338.1:18143-48891 GCA_003956705.1 Brevipalpus yothersi
TCTCTCTCTCTCTCTCTCTCTCTCTCTCTCTCTCTCTCTCTCTCTCTCTCTCTCTCTCTCTCTCTCTCTCTTTCATATCATAGCCAAGCATAAGGCAAGCTGATGGGAGTTATTTTTTCTAGTTGAAAATTGATCAAAGTTGTGACTGAAACAAATTTTGGAGAAAAAATTTTTGACCCAATTTTTGCTCTTTTACTTGACGTTTGAATTCCCATCTTCCTTCTTTTTACTCCTTGCTGTCTTGCATTTTGGTGATTATTGTTAAATTATGAGTGAATACAAAATTAGACCAGCTCTAGCTGGAGATTGTATTTCAATTTATGAACAGATGAAACAATTGGCAGAATTTGAGAAACTGTCCCACAAATTTCAGCTTCAACTGGATGATTTCATTGATCATGGATTTGGTGATGGACATCCTCCTTATTACTATGCTCTTGTGGCTGAAGAGTGTGCCGATAAATCAATCATCGGCTATTTATTGTATTATTATTCATATTCATCGCTGGAAGGTGGGAAGAAAATCCTCTCTGATTAGAGAAAAATATCATTTCAATAACATAATCGTTTCGAATATATTCCAGGTAAAACCATCTATTTACTCAACATTTATGTGGATCCAATCCATCGAGGCAACGGTGTTGCATCAGCTATTCTAGAGTACCTTTGCAGATATGCTGCTGAAAATAAATTCATGCGAATTGAATCGAGCATATCCAAAAGTAATGAACCCTCAATCAAACTTCATCAAAGCTTTGGAGCAATTAATCTCTACGAGACGCTTGGTAGGGTAGAATATCGCATAGATTCTGAAGGTATCAAAAAAGCAGCTGAAAAGCCACCAAGGTTCATCTAATTACCATTTTTTTCTGGCTTCCGTATCTTCAATGGGCTCTGAAAAGTGTTCTCATTCGAATATTTAGTGTCCTTCAACAAATAGAAAATCATGTGACCAGAGAAAAAGTTCAAATTGGTCAAGTTCTTTGGCTAAAATCGAACAAAAATCATGGTAGATCATTAGATAGATATAGTTATCGATCATTAACCATCACAATAATCGATGGTTATCTTCACTGATTATTCGTTATTGATTTTTTGCTCGGTATTAAACTTTGAACCTTATTTTGTCCAACATCTCTCTTGAATCAGGACCTAATAATCAAATTAATCTCTCTCCTACTCTGTTAAGAGGCATTTTTTCTCGATTTAATTCTCAAGATGACGCTATTGTAGTTGATCAATCAATTAATTGATGAAATCCATAGAAATTATCTGAAACTCTGTTGTAACAAATCCAATGTGACAAATTACAGTCACATGTTTTCTGTTCAAACTTGCTTGAAAAGCTGAAAGCTGAAACAGAAAAAGTTATTGTACCTTGATAAAATTTTTCAATATCTTTCTTCATGAGCCTACATAGGTACTCAAAGTATTTGAAAGGTTCCCCAAACGTGTGAATAGTTCTGAATTTTGTTACCAGCTAATGACGATCAAACGTTTGCAACATTTCATTGAATTGACTGTATTTTTTCGACTAACGTTTTCGTTTTATTCCATCTAACATGAGTGAATATAAAATCAGACCCGCTTTACCTGTAGATTGTTGCTCAATTCATGAACAAATGCAAAAATTAGCAGAATTTGGGAATTTTACTCTCAAACTTAGCCTGGAAGATTTCATTGAAAATGGTTTCGGTGCTGGTCATCCACCTTACTTTTATGCTTTGGTGGTTGAAAAGTGTGCTGACAAATCTATTGTTGGCTATTTGTTATATTATTATTCATATTCATCATGTGAAGGTGAGAGAAAAAGTCCTTTTTTAAGATCATTAAAAATAATTTTCGTTACACAATTATTTCAATGTATTTCAGGGAAAACTCTCTTCCTGGAAAACATTTATGTGGATCCAAACCATCGAGGCAAGGGTCTAGCGTCAGCTCTTCTAGAATATCTCTGTCGATTTGCGTCTGAAAATAAATTCATGAGAATTGGAACAGGCATATTAAAATGGAATGAGCCCTCAATCAAACTTCACAAAGCGTTCGGTGCAGTTGATCTATATGAAAGTATTGGCAAGATAGAATATCGAATAGACTTTGAAAGCATCACGAAAGCAGCCTCAAAGCCATCAAGATTTGTTTAATTGTCCTCTCTCTCTGAACATTTCGATATCACATTTCGTAAATAGAGTCGTGATTTGTCTTACAAATGTTGATTGTCAAACTAAAATTGATATAGTTTATTGGTTCAAATAGATGAGAATTATGAGGAGTCCAGTTATAAATCATGATCAGACTCATCATCTGAACATTGAGGATACTCTTCATATCTATCTATCTTCATAGCTTGTTTAGTCTTCAACTTTTAAGGAACAATCTCATGCTGATCCTACTTCTAGCAACATCTGAAAAATTCCGATGTCCAGAAGGATCATTATGAGTCAAAATATACATGAATAGTCATTAAATTTTTGTTTTGTATTAAAAGAAAAGAAAAAGAATCTCAAAAATGATTTCAAAAATTTTCTCATCATCCACTATTTACCAATTAAACACCAAATAGTTACATAGCGTAATCTATTAAGCACAAATACATGTATATATGTGTATGCAAATTTCATAGTATAACAATTTTACTCTGTATGTATGTGTGGACTTGAGTATGTTTTTTTCTCCTATCTTTTTCTTCCCTCGATTCTCTATCTCTTTGTATTTGATCATGAATTCTTGCATGAACAGTGATAGTGAAATGAGAGTGTATAACTATTCAGAAGAACAAAAGGGCAAAACATGACTTTGTCTTCTCTCTCTCTTTCTCTTGGGAAAAATACAGTGTTCAAATAGTCTCCCGAGTATATATACACTTGCTCATCATGCTTTTTTTTCGAAACTCATGTCAATCGATTCCAAAGGGAAGAACATTCTTGTTGATTTTGGGTGTTATATACAGTGTGTGATAGTATGTGTGTGTACGTATGTGTGTATCAAGCTCTTTTCGATAGTTGGATAGATAGATGATTAGAAGAGGATCGAAAACCATTGGACCAATTGTGTGTATGTATGAGTTTGCTTGGATCATCATCATCATTCCGGTCAGAAGATCGTATCCATCACCGAAAGTGATCTAACAAGATTTTCATCCTGGGAAAAACAAAATAGAATAAAATAGTCGTTGATGAGTTACGTGATTCATAGTAACGATTCTCTCAAATACAACGCTATATTCTCTCTCTCTCTCTCTCTGGATAATTTAAGTTAGCAATACACTTGATTCACCAGAGAATTAAGGCTAATTGCACCAGTGAATAGCAGAATAATGTGATACTCGATCTTTGATGAGATTAGAGAGAGAGAGAGAGAGAGAGAGAGAGAGAGAGAGAGAGAGAAGTTCTCAAATGGGAAGAGAGCAAAAAATTCAATTATCAAGTGTTCAACACAATCTAATCTGCATCATCAACAAGAAAGATAACGGCAAATGATCAATGAAGAGAAATAAGATGAAGATGACAAAATTTGAACGCCAAACCATGTAAAATAATGTGAACCAATTGGATAGGTAATTTTATTAGTAATCGAAGAAAATTAGGATACTGATTCGATGCTACCGTTTCTCAAGATAAAATTCGATCTTAAATATGATTTTGAGAAGAGCAAGAAGGTGGAAAGATCTCCACATGATTTATTCTTCTCTAGTAGAGCCTCTGGGTCACAGGATACTGAACAAGATTCATTCGAACCCACGAACATATGAGATCGAATTATTGCTTTCGAAAAGGGAATCATGTATCATTTGTGAGCTTTATCTGGGCATAGATTTTCCCTAGAATTTGAGAATGTTGAAGAGAATTCCTATCGTTAGCATGATGATGAAAAGTGCATTGATAATGAAATTATGATTGAATTGAATTGATTAAATGGATTCTCTTGGGTATTACCTGAATAACGCTCATTTCATCCAATGGAACAAAATATATACAGGGTGATGAAAGCTATGAATATTGGTATTCAACACTATACTAAACCACTAGTATTCCTCTCCATCATGAGCAATGAGGGCTAAAAAAACTGATTCACTCAATTTAGAGGGTTACCAAAATGAGCCTTATTTTTTCTAAGCCATCATCAAAATTTGATCAGATATCATTTTTCAACTTACCCCTAAGCAAGATTCAAGAAAATCATCAAATGTTATTGCACCCTTCATCTTGAGGTCAAGTTTCTGTAAGATAGAGATGAAAAGAAGAGTAAGAAAAGCTTTTAGATGGATTCAAGGTAAATGGATTGTGTGAATTATTGATAAACACCGTTTCATGGTTTTCAAAATGTGGTTCAAAATGGATCCTAATAGATCTGAATTAGATGATCAGCGAGTAAGACCATATCAACCTTTCAACTGTCCACCAGAATTCCTTCTCTATTTCCCCAACACTGTTATATCACTTGTGATTTTATTGCATTGAATAGTTTTATAATCAGACCCACACACATACATCGAATTAGCTAATTAATAACGATTTCACGTAGAATTTTATCAAGAAATGTTGCAATTATAATCACATCATTATGTGAACATCTTACACGCAATCACTTGGATTTGTTCCCACTTTTTTTTCATCTGACTTTATCCACACAATATACAGTCTCAGTTTTGATTCATAGCAATTTAGCTATCATCATTGTGTGCGTGTATTCCATGGAAACAGGTGGAGGTCTAGTAATCAGTATGCTGTTTCAACTCTTTTCCTGGGAATCCAGGGAATTCTTCATCCAGCTAGCTGGAATGCTGACTATCAGGCTCATGTACACAGACAGAACATGTATCAGTCTCTCGCCTGGCTGGACTACATCAATGTCTCTCTCGTAATTTGAGTATTTCTGCTGAGTATAAGAATCAATCGAAGTTAACATGTGATATAGTCTGATTCTGATTGCATTGACATTTGATCATCGCAATTGATACAGTTTCGCGAACTTTTCGAATGGAAATTGAATATGAAGCGAACAGAGTTGGAACAAATATTCACTTACCCTGAAAACTTTATCTACCTGATTTTGGTCATCAATCACCGTCTCCATTGATTTGCCCATAAGTTCATAGACAGCGGACACAATTTGAGTTAAATCATCTCTTGTAATCACACCATCTTGATTAATATCGTACATATCAAATGTCCATCGCAATTTATCTTGCAAAGAGCCACGAATTAGTTTTGATAAACCTATAACAAAGTCCTGGTGGAAGGAAAAAAATTGATATAACCCACTTTACTTGATTATTCATATCTTTTTTGATGGATCAGCGAATGGCTTGGACTGACAAGCTGTATGACTCTCAAGTGACTTGCAATCGAATCAATCTCAATTGATGCCTTGCAATGTACTATGGAAGGTTGGTTGATATTAAGGAATTGCAAATCACATCGATTCAAAATGTGCTTACGGTAAAAGTTATGGCTCCTGTTCGCTGAGGATCAAATGATTTGAATATTAAGTGTGCGTATTGATTTGTATCGGAAGTTCGTGGAAAAAATTGAGCATAAATTATCTTGAATGTGTCTTCTTTAACCAAACCGGATGGGCAATCCTGTGGAAAGAGAGGTAAAAAAATAACTGTTTCAGGGAATCCATAACGTTACGCCTGATTCTGTTCTGATTCAAGATTCTGCTTTGGTTTGAATGATGTAGGAAAATTATCTTATCGACTACCAAATAGGTTTCAAAATCGATCTTAAGAGAATAAATTCAGATCTCACGACTTCCTGTCAACATAATCTAGTATCAGCTCGATTAGGCTCGAGAATATGAGACTTTCAAAATTGAACCACAAATTTGTCATCAATAGACTGGGACCACTATCTGAACCCTCTTTATTCAAAATTCTCTTCAGTCAGAAATTTTGAATAACTCTTCTTGTTAGTGTATTTTTTTCTGATAACCTGCATTCATCAGATATATTTTGAATGGTAGTAGAAGTTTCAAAGCTTTTCAAAGGTACTGATTCTTCGTTGAGCTGACATGTTAAGTCTTCTGATTGAATTCAGGATCATCAAAACTCACCTGTTTAAATCCTCTGTACATTATTTGGAGTTCTTTACGATTGAATTTTGTTAACCTACATAAAACTTCAATAGCTTCTGGTTTTATATGCACTTGTTGTGCTTCAAATTCTTCCAGATCACGCTCTGTGGAGATGAAAAAAAAATTTCATGAATATTCATAAGATCATGAGAGAGAGAGAGAGAGAGAGAGAGAGAGAGAGAGAGAGAGAGAGAGAGAGAGAGAGAGAGAGAGTAAGGCAGATAGAAGAGGGAGAGAAAGATAATCAAGCATGATTGTTGACTCCAGAAAAACAATACACTAAATGAGAGAAGCATCATGATTGAAGAAAAATATTCCAAGGAACCTTGCCATCATACACTATAAGACTTACGAATAAGCAAGAAAAAGAGCGCAAAATTTTACGCTCTTCTAACCTCAAAGAAACTATCATTGATTGAATAGACAAGCTCTCTGATGAAGAGACTCTTGACAGGAGTTTATTGTTTTTCCATAAAGAAAATAGAAAGAGAGATAAAGAGAGTATAATATACTTAATGGATGTGATGTAAAGCTCAAGCTTTGAAAGTCATTTTTTTCTCCCATCTCTCTCATGTACAAAATTTTTCAAACAGTGAATGTCCTTTTCATACTACCACACTAATCTAGGCCCACACACACAGAATTTGGGGTTCCTTTTTGTGATGCTCTGATTTGCATGACACGTCAAGTTTGATGACCCATGAGACAGGCACAAGGATAACTCGATAGTTTTGGTGAATACGTATATGTGTGTGTCTGTGTTCAATGGTTATCTTTCCTGTTCAGAGGAGATAGATCAGTTGAGTTTGGGTGAGCTGATGATGGCATACTCTTGGGTGGATTGAATTATTGTCCATCAGGACAATTGTTCATTTTTTTGGAGGAAAGATTCTCACAATTCTGAGGATTTATCCTCTTTCAACTGGAAGCCCCTGACTGTTTTGACTTCTCGAGAGAGGAGTTTCTCAGACTCATGCTGTTGACTCGTATCACAGCATTAACCTTGGTAAAATGATACATTCCAATCCAGAAGGAAGAAGATCAGTTTGAACTATTTGAGCTACTCCCTAAATGGTTGGAGATATAAGGTTGAATACAAAAGGGGGGCATAGAATATTGGTAGAAATTCTGGAAAGTTTCAAGATTGATGATCATCACTGTATCAATGGAAAAGCCTGATTGAAATAAAGGGGAAATGGTGAAAATTGAGAAAGATATATATATATATTTGGAAAATAGAGGAAGAAGAATATCATCTGAGCTAAATAATTTTTATTAGCCTGAATCTGATCTGTAAGAAATACCGAGCATGAAAAGTTAAGAAAGTGGAGAAAATAGTTTTACCTCCACCATGGAAGATCTCTTCATTGATGTGATAAAATTCAATTCAGACAATCTAATTGAGCAGTGATAAGAAACCACAGTAAAAAAGAGATATGAGATGTGTCAGTGAAAGTGTTCCCATAGAAGAGAGTAAGTTCAATTTGTTGGAGAGTGAAATTGGATGAAAAAATTCAATCTGAAGGACTTTACTTCAATAACTTAAGTTATCATGTCGACGAGAAAGAATTCCTTTCTTCAAGAAAGATTTTCCAATATATTGAACACATTATATAAAGAAAATGTAGGATGTCCATTCAGCAATGTTCTCAATGGCTCGGTCAAAAGGCATGTCAAGAAAATCATGATGAAAATTTTGTACGATATTACTTCAATCTTATAGGATAGAAGATATTTCATGAATTATTTCCACTTTGATATGAATTTTTTAGTTCAAAATCTCAATAAAAGTGCGGATCCTGAGTAAATTCAACTGGAAATTCAACCCAATAGAATAACTTGAGGAGTGAAACGAATTCAGATCAAGGGAATCAGATACCTTAACCTATTCCTGATTTTGAGTATCACAACCCATCAAAGATTCATGATTTGATTTGTGATCATTTCCAACAATCTCTGAATCCTAAGCTTAGGTCAATCGAGTCAGTATAATCATTTGAGATTGAGCCGAGCAATCAAAGTTGTGACCTTTTCTTGAACACTTGAACACAAGTGAAGTATTTTGTCGGGCATTTTAGCCAGCAAAAAAATGACATCTCTATTGAAGATTCAATACAATCAAGTAATCACAACAATTCAATTCATTGAAACTTACGATTGTTATTGAGCTGATTTGATATGAGACGTCGAAGTGGTTTTCTTTTGCCAGAAGGACGAGATGACATATTGCACCGAACACCTTGCATTTTGATTTAACAACAAGATATACTTTTGTAGTGGCTAAAATCAGCTGATATGAAAGAAGTTCTAAAACAAATAAAATTGTACCATAAGGACAATAACAGTGAGATAAGATGTCATATCGGTGTGATAATACAAGAGCAGCGCAAAGAGTCATGTTCACGTGGTGAACACCGACTTGTGCGGATGATGAAATTATATTTAGAAACTGAGAAGAAAAAAATCTGGAGCATCCAGCGACACTCATATCCACACAAGTAATTAGCAAAAATCAACCAGAGACATGAAGCGGTGTGGTGAAAATGAGATTTCATTGAGTTTGGATACAAAAACTCGACGAATAAGTTCTGAACTTTATCAAAATCGTTGGGTAGTCGAATAGAAGATAAACTATTCATCAATTGATAGTAGATCAATTCAAATTCATTCATGATAGTCTTTCTTTCTTTCTTTCTTTCTTTCTTTCTCTCTCTCTCTCTCTCTCTCTCTCTCTCTCTCTCTCTCTCTCTCTCTCTCTCTCTCTCTCTCTCATGATACTTTGTGGTCTGATAATTTATTCAATAGATTTTGGAGTGAGTTTATGGACAGATAGAGGTGCTGAATCTCTGATATTGTATGAGGCCATTGGTTGAATTGCTTTCAGAGCAGAATTTATGGAGTAGATTGAGTACCGGAAAAAAATCATGGTCCATCACAATAACATCAACAATAACAACCGAAAGATGTAGATTATGGTGAGGACCGAAAAAACAATCGAGAGCATAGATAGTTGACTGTTATTTTAGTAGACTACTGAATATTCATAGACAATAGAATAATCATTTATCACATGAAAAACTGGGCCATACATAGAGAACTCTTCTCTTCCTCTCCAATAGTCTGGACTTCATTTTGGGATAGTTTATCTCATCTTATCTTCATGCACCAAATGAATCTGGCTCCTCGGCATATATATATTGGTGGGAATAGGATTACCGTTCAGCCATCGAGATCGAATAATCAAATCATGCATAATTTATGAATACAAATGGATGGCTTAGTAATATGGGTGCCAGGCCAAAATCGGAGTGAACTTGATATATGCTCATTTTCAGTGTAATTCGAAAAAAAGATTTCAGCAATCCTTAAGATTTGTCATGATTTATCATTGACTGTTATCCCGAAAAATGTTTATTTCATTCAACCAAGTGAAAGTCAACCATATCCAAGTCCATATACTAAAAACAGAAAAAGATGGAGAGAGAATCAAATAATACCTTGCATCAAATGTATCTCTGATGCTCTATTGTATACAAGGGATTCATACTGCAATATATTCGGATAATCCATTGAGTCTAATAAATACCAGGAAATGGGATAAAAAGGTTCCCCAACAATCAGCAGAGAGGAGAGATAGAGAAAGAATAATATTCATTTGTTTCCCCAAAATATGACTGTTTCATGTTATTCTTATGATAAAGCTGACGAAGTGGTCACGAAAAACATAAGATGAAGAAGAAAGAAGAATAAGCAGCAATAAGAAGTCCATGAGAGGATGCTTTATATCAACCAGCAAGAAAGAAAGAGAGAGGGAGAGAGAGAGGAAAAATTGGTCTCTTCCGGTGAAGAGTGAGAGGAAGAGAGAGTATCTTCCTTAGTCCTTTTATCATCTACTTAACACACAACAGAATGCTTACAATGGACAATATAAATGCAAGTACTCTGGAAAGAGAACGAGAGAGAGAGAAAGAGAAAGGGAGAGAGAGAGAGAGAGAGAGAGAGAGAGAGAGAGAGAGAGTCAAAATGCTCATCCAAAATTTGGGTTAATTAGCTTGTTCATATCGAAGTCAATATGGAGTTCTGAACGAGTGTGCATACATCCAAATTGCTAATAATATGAGAAGGAGAAAAAGAAAAGTGTACATTTTCGAGCCTCATTTGAATTGTGATTATACAGAGTAAAATGATGGACATGATGAAGTCAATGGATCATGTCTATTCATGTGGATGCTTTCAAATTGTTCAATTCTTCTTGACGAGAAAATGACTCAACACAATTCATTCCCTACATTGTATTCGACATAGATTTTTACAGTCAAGAATAGGATAGAGGAAAATAGAATGGACATGCTTCCATAGATGTATAATTGAAAAAGTTTTTCCTCAACACTTCATGCATCGTTTGGCCCCTGTAAAGGTCATGTTTAACTTGCATATTAGATACACTCTATTCACGAGCGAAAATAATGAACTCTTTCCATGTTACAATGTATGCACATTCTTTTGCCATCAGATATCATCATTTGATGACTCGTTCTCGAATCAATTTTTCTTTTTTACACACTCATACAGAGAAAACAAGGATTCACAATTGGCTCAGATTATTCTTTATTCTGTATTTCATTCAAAAGTGGAGCATCAATTCAATCTTTGCCTCTGATTTTGAAGCATCAAAGAGGACACGCTTGAATTTGATCATTGAGAGAGATGATTCTTAACATCATTTAATGATCATCATCATGGTCATGATTTCTGACCCAACTCATTGGGAATCTGAATCTGAATTCTAGCAGAACGAGATTCATACATGCAGCATATTCTAAACGAACGAGAATATTCCATCAGAATATTTCAAATCTATCCTGTCAAGGTTCAATTTATGCAGGTCAATATTGATCATGACAAACTGTGTGATAATAAACTTTGACAATTTCCGAGAGAAGTCTGCACACTTTGTCCATTATTTCCTCTAAATGATACAATATTTAAACTTAAGTTGCTTGATAGTCTGGATTATATCATCGGTGTTCATGAGTGTTACTAGAATTTTATCGCCAAAAGGCCATCAAAAGAATTGGATACACTTACGATAAGTATGAGATTAACCATGGCTCATCTTGTCATGAAAATTTATTTTGAAGATGCAGCAATAGAGATTCATCACAAGAGTATCCTTATTTCCTCATGAAGCATACCTTAATAAGTTTCAAATTTTTAAAATACATGTACTTTCCTTGGTAGACAAGTTCTAGACTTTCCAGAATGCATCATAAATACTTTCGAATACGAAGGTAATCTTAGATGGTTAGATTCATCAATTTTTGATGATGAACTGTCGAAGCCATTTCATGGAATTCATTCTTTTCAAACACAAATCGAAGTATCAATCAGATCTTTAGAAACTGAATTTTATGAATAATCGATGAAAAATAATAATAATTACTAATCAATCGATTTGCAATAGATGAGTATGGATAAATTCTCTCCAACATGAAGTGGAAGCCAACTATCAACGTCTACACAGAACGCGACGAAAGCACATTGTTCAATACCATAAGAGTGAGAAAACTGTGTTTTAGCTGCTGAAAAATCGCATATTCAGAAATTTTTTCTAGAAAAAAAGGAACTGAAACCAGTGTTTGCACTCAATCTTCCAACAAAAATAGCATCAAAGTCCTCTAAAGATCAGTAGAGGCCCATGAAAGTGTATAAGAGTGATCTTTGATGCAAACATTTGAGGACTTGAGATGGAAATTCCGTCCAAGCAATGAAAGTCAAGCTATGATAGTAGATTCTAGGATGCTTCATTGATCCGGAAGAAAGTGAAGATCTGATGACTAAGAGCGGGAAGGAAGAGATTGATCACTTTCATGATCACAATGATTTCAATTATGAATGTGAGCCTGAGTATGTGAGTTGAGTCTTCATACAGTTGAACGATGAAGCCTTGGAGCCCATTAAGTTTTTTCATTCGGGAACTTTTACCAGCATTTTTATCCATTGCCCATGGAATCGGATGACCAATCTTATGGCTTTATCATGTATGAAATCTTTTATTGGTGATTTTCAATATCCAGCCTCAAAGCATCACCAGAATAGACTCATGACTGAATTTTACCCGGTAACAACTTTCCTCTCGAAAATATTTTTCGAATGAAAACGGCTTATGCACAGAATGATCCTGATTCCATAATATTCGTGATGACTTCAAGCAATTCACCATTAATCTGATGGAATGAAATCTCTTGAAAGCTATGTTAATGTTGATTTTTCTTTTGTGACAAAGTCTTTTTGAGCTTTGAAATGTCCAAATTTTGCTGGATCAGTGTAAAAAGAGCAATTTCATGGTGTAAACATCACACTTATGAAGTGATAATAGTCTATCTCTCGAGACCTTTTTGAGTATCAGAGAAAGTGTTGAAGAAAAATTGTGCCACTTCTAATAATCATTCTCTGAACGGAATCTGAAGAATAAATAAGCTCTCAGAATAATCCGAAATGCAAAAAAAAGGTTGGCAATATGTACTAAAAGTCAGCTAAGAGCTCAGCAAATAGACTTAGAAGTGAAAATAATATACAGTTAATAACGATATTAGTAAGCAATAAGGTATTGAAGCCTGAGGCTGAAATTGTACAGATGGAAGAGAAATTCTGAGCCAAGATGTGGATTCATGAGAATTATGGATAGTGCTTATGGTGTATTCCGATATTTATTCATGAATTCCATAAGCAAATTCAAGACAGTAGCATTCTGTTGGGTATAAGGCCTTCACCAGAATATTTTATCCTCACTTCCAATAGAGTGAATCCAGTGTCTAGATTGATTGAAAACAATGCAAATCATGTCTATTGTGTGAGAATGTTGTCGAAATTGATGTTTCGTTTTGATTTATTCTTAGGATCAGAGGTTTTTGTTCATCTTATACTCAATACATTGAAACTTTTTGTATCCATTCACAATGCTGAGCTCGATTGAATCCATGCTCGTGGACCACTTTACTTGATCAAAACATGCCAAAAAAATTTCCTGCAGGAAGTTTGATGTCAAGATGGAAAAATCAATCGAAATTTAGGGCACTTTTTCTCTTTCAGATTTTGCTTCCACTGCTCGAGAATTCTTTAAATTTTAGCAAACATCGTTGAGGTTTTTTGGAACAACTGAATTTATCATTTTACGCTCAATAAAATTCGATTCAAGCTCATCTGAGATAAGTTATTTCAGAGATTTCAAACAATGATCAAATGAGCTTTGATAAAACAGAAGAGACAATGAAAATCACTTTTCCAGTAAGATGCAAATTTGTTTTGCCAAAAGCCCTGAAAGTGTCTGATTGAAATTTTGGCCAAAAACATTCCCATCTCTTCATCTCAAAGGTTACCCTTAGGAATACATCTGGATTCTTATGATTGCAGGAAACAATATTTCTCTTCAAATGTTACATTCTCTCCGCATCATTTATCATTGCGGTTCAGTTTTAACATGAAATAACATGGAAAAAAGACTCCACAAAACCGTTATTTCTAGGGAGTTTTTTCTATTGCTCTTTTCTACGGATAGAAGCATTCCGAGAAGTGCTCTTGAGTGTAGGAAAAAAGGAACCATAAGCATCGGATATTTGGACAAGAATCATCCAGTTTTAGTGTGTATGGTAGAATAATAATATTACAAATAACATTTTGACGGCTTTTTGTCACCTCGCTCTCTCTCTCTCCTTCCCATATGACATTCAGGACACAAAATATCACATATGATATGGTTTTTTAAGAGGGTTCCTTGAATTTTCATTTGAAGTTGTATGAATCTCATGTTGTATTTCATGGGTGAAGTTTTCTCTCTCTTTTCGACGGTTTTGGTTCCTATTGAAGGAATACACACTGAAAATTGGAGATGACATCAAGTGGGATGAACGATTGAAAATTCGGTTCACGAACCGGTAGATAATTTTTGCTATCTTGAGAACTCTTCCTCACTTTTTTATTTTCATCATTTTCATTCTTCCATCATGCTTGAACCTCCTCTATTCCCCATGCAATGTTATGTTTATCCATACTTATTCCTCCAATTCTCCGGATACTCTTTCCACTCATTTCAACTATGAGAATGTATTCACATTATCATTTATTCTCAGGACGTTCGCCATGGAGAATGTTTTACTGTGATTTTTTCTTCTCTTTCTCCTCTTTTCCTTATTTCAGATTTTCAGGGGAGGTTTCATTGGAAAAAGTAGGAAAAGCAGAAAGTGAATATCAAAAGATGGGTAAAAGTGAAAAGGCTTCTTTATTTTCATGTCTCCATCTTTTCCATATGATTTAACACTGATAATGTGAGTAGAGTGAATGGAATGAAGAGAAAGAGAGAGGAAGAGAGAGAGAGAGAGAGAGAGAATAATATTGAAAAAATAAAATATTTATACATGCTTTTCAGTATATATATATTTATAATATTCCCTCTGAAAAATATGTCTAGTCTATGCAAAAATTTTTTCCCATTTCACCATGTTGCGTATATATACACAAAAAATCTGTGGCCATACACCATATATTTGGTATTCAAAGGGTTACTCAGAATCATAAAAGAATTGATTGAACGTGGATACCGTTACAATCTTGTTATAACGAATTTTGGATATAAATGACTGTTTGAATTTGATCCAGCCATACGAATTCAAAATGAGAAGATGGAGTACATGGTAAATGATCAGGAGTACCTTAGAGGAATACTTCATGATGATAGAAAAGAAAATATATCATCAAGCTCGATGACCAATACATATAAATTCTGCTGGTCAGGGTCTCTAATGAAGTATAATTTCATATTGAATGTAATTTACATGTATAATTGAAATCAGACTATCTCTCACTAGCAAATGAAACCGCTGATTAGGCATCATCATCAAGCATGCATACCTGGCATAACTTTCTCATGAATTCAAATTAGTCAGCTGATTTGATTGATGGAGTACATATCTGACGAATGTTGAAAAAGAGGGAGAAAAACATAATAATTAGAGTGAGAATTTTCTATTATACATGGATTTAGTCCACAATTTTCATCATAATTGGAACAAACACGAAATGATACGAATCTTCTCGTTCGTGAGAATAATCTATCCATAAAAGTTTCCATGTTCACCTTCTCCCTATTCCTCCTCCTTCGTCCAGGAATACACCAAATTGTGGCTTACAGGAAGTTTTACACAGATTAAATGGCTTTCATGAGATCCACCAGGTATTCGTGCCTCTACAAATGATATGAATTGCATCTCATAAGCTATATTAGGAAGAAGAGATTGTTTCTCATATACATGTACATGAGAAGCTGCTGAAAATTGCTTCTTAAATCAAACTCATTCCAGAGAGAGAGAGAGAGAGAGAGAGAGAGAGAGAGAGAGAGAGAGAGAGAGAGAGATAAAACAATTGCTTTCACCTTTTTTGAATGATTCTTTTTTGATGGGCTGAAAGTAGCATCTAGCAATCAGATAAATTGAGCAGATAATCTGGATCACAAAATTGTGAAGGAAGGTGTGTGTGTGTGTGTGAGAGAGAGAAAGAGAGAATATGAAAGAAAAGGAGGGAAAAAATATTGAATCTTCAAATTAAAGTTGGAAAAAGTAGGGGAAATGTGCAGTGAGAGTATTCTGGAATCTATGGAACAGAGTTTCACACGAATCAGCAATCTAATAAAGAATGAAGGCGTTCTGAGCGTATTGTGCTCAGAAGTCAGAAACATTCAGTCAAAGAATTCAATGAATTTTTTAAAGCTACTATGCATCACCAAATAGAAATACTCTTGCATTGAAGTAGAAACAATGAAAATTTTTATTTTTATTGAACTTTTTTCAGTTTTCCATCTTTTTGAAAAAAGTGAGGATTTGAGGATTCATCGAAAAATCTCCGATTGAAGTTAGAAAAATTCTCCAAAAGCTCAGGCAAAAGTAAGCTTCAAGGCTCAATCATTCCTGACATTTGATGAGAAACAATGAAACGTCTATTTTATGTTCGAGTCTATCAGGAATCCAGAATCTAGAATCATGTGGATTGACTTTCATTCTCCAGTGCAGGGGATTGTTTATCTTGCTCTGTAATTGAATATATCCTAGGAGCTCGAGTTCTCATTGTCTTATTATTACTTTGATCTGCATTTAGATGTTCGATTGAGTTTGAAAAGCAAATACCACTTTCACCATGTGAATAGAGGAATTCATGCCCCGAGAAGTAAGAGAAAAAAGAGAATCAACATCGACAGAAGTGGAAATTAGGTGAAACTTTTTCAATTAAAAGATAAAAACAAAAAACACAACGTTTACACAATCGTCAATGGGCATTTTTGGTGGATTTTTTTTTCGGAAAACTTCCATTCAATCCACAAACCTAGCAACTTGTATAGTCACTAGTTGGACTTCGACATTATCTATTATATTACTTTGAATCGTATATCTCCATAGAAAAAGAACCAGAAAAAGGAGGAAACCCTGGATTTATCAGAATGTATGGGTGTGTGCATCTATCACCATGGTCATTGGATTGTCTCGCAGACTGATTTACGACTCATTGATTACGTGAAACAGAGGAACAGAAGTGAATGTCAACAGTGTAAGTTGAAGGCGACGAATGTCCATTATCAACCAGAACGAAGTTCTCACTATTTCCCTCAGCTCATATATATGTATACCCATATACACACATTCGCAAACAGTTACAACAAGAGTCGAGCTTGGGCTATAGATGGATGAGATATCTGTACACTTGTTCAAGGTTTATCCAGGGAAACTTCTACTGTCTACTGTCTACTTCTTGATTCTAAGACAGAGGATATGTATTTATTGAGAGGAGAAAAAAAAGAAGAAAATAGGGATCAAAATGATGCTTTTATACTCTAGTTTCATCATCGGGCAACTTTACCCATTCTGCACACATACCGGAGAATACAATTATTAGTGTCGAAATTGAGATGAACAAATTGACTCTTGACCATGAAGAGTTGTGAGGAGTTCTAGGCAAATTCTTACTAGAGTTTCTTGGCGGAGAAAATGATGGCGAAAATTTTTCCTCATAACACAGTCAGTTAGTCACACTGTCATCATTCTTTTTCTTCCACTTTGGACATTATTTGCTCTCGACTGTTCTTCTCTAGACATGCATACACCCGGTCAATAGTCATTATGAACTCATATTTATGGCAATCTAGTTGACCCAGTTTATCAAGAAGTCAAGTACCACACTTGATACCATGGAATATATATTCTTATTTATGAACTTTTATTCGCTCTCACAGTTTTCTTCGAAGAGTGAGAGATGGAAAGCATGAGAGAAAATTTTTTCATATATTCTAGTATATATCCAATAGTATTCCATGGATCAAAAAATGTCTCATGATCACCTCATGATAATGGCGATTGTATTTAGCTGTGATCAAAAAGTCATCAGGCTACTTCGTTCAGCCGGCTGCTGTTATCGATTTCATATTCAACCGACTTGGAGATGATTGATGGAGAACAAAGCTCATGATGAAAAGTTTTTTTTCACACACAAGTATATGAGTGTGAGCATAAGTTTTACCCAACAGATTCCATGAGCATTAAGGGAAGTTTGAAATGTTCAAGGCAAAGTGTGCCCATAGGAAGATGATGATTCAGACAAAGCATTATCATTCTGGATGAAAGTCACAAGAAATAGGTCCAAACAAAAATTATTTCAACAACAATTCTATGGGCCAAGAATTTGAGTTGGCAGTCAAACAGAATCCTGGACGATTCGAAAAGTTGAGATGGACATTTGTGCAGCCCACAGTATTGCCCATGAGGAATCTTCATTCTGGTCACGATGTTTTTAGGGCCAATTTTATGTGATCTGTTGTAGCATATGGAGTATATGGAATTCCTCCTGTACTAGGGGCTTCAAAACTATATGTATACTGGAATCAAGACGATCTGAATCACAAGCTCCTGAATGTTATAAATTTTTAAGTAACCACAATTTAGTGTTATACTACCCTTACTGTTCGAGTTCTCATGATACTTTCAAATACAGTGGGAAAATGGACACAAACACATCACCGGAAAACATGCTGATAAAAGATGAAAGATCATCATAAAAGCTAAATCTCATACACTTACCTTCCTCATAATCTCGTATACCATACCATGCTTGTTTAAGAAATTGAAAGAATCGAGCATATAATGGTCTATCTATTGGCTGTTGTTGAAATTGATGATCATGACGATACTGAGGTCGCATACTCTTGACCTTGCGACCTGAAGATTGAGATGATACCATTCCATACATGATTGATTTTTGAGATAATGATGATGACTTATGGTCCAAGAGGCAAAAATGATGATGATGATGATAATAATTTTCACTTAACTTTTTACCGTTATGTTGAGGTGAACTAAGATCCTTATATATTTATATGGACAACTATGGACAATTTAATCGAATGTGTTTATTGATGATTGATGAAACTTATGTGTTTGATGATGATACAACTCATGAAGACACTTGGTATTGACAATGAGAATGCGAAAAAGATCGCGATTAATGATGATAATTTTGATGATGGTACATGGAAAAAAATTACTTCTGCTAGAAAAATTTTAATATTGAAATTTGTGTCTCTGATCAAGATTGTACAATAACATGGCCTATCGTGTCAGTGGAACTTTAACCGGAAAAAGAATGATTTAACCATGGAAACATAATACGAAGACAGTAAAAGAGCTATGGAAGACTTCAATAGGAATGTATGACGTGGACAGAGGCCAGTGGAATTAGAGTGGATAAAATGATGGCAAATGTTCGACGAATAATTTTGGAATGAAACTTCTTCTACTCGTTTTGGTATTCACTATCGTTCTTACAATAGATGGTTGAGAGAGAGAGAGAGAGATTAGAGAGAGTATTGAATGCAACTTCCGGATCATGCTCTCTTCCAGAATAAGCCGAAGTGAGGAATCCAAGAGTATTCCCAAGTTTCAAAGCTACCGCCAATATTGATGCGAAACTGCGTGGTTATTTCTATCCAGATAGAAGGGTTTCTCGTTTCATATTCGTGAGGCCATCTGTGGACATATCAGAATATCATTCACACCAGGAATACTGGATTCCCTTCTCCGGCATCTTCCAGGATTCCTTCTTCCTTCTTCTTCTTCATCACTCGCTTGTTTCTCTCTTCTCATTCTTCTCTTTTACTGTTTCTGTCTCTCTTCCTCTCATCTAATTCATTTCCCATGTATTCCTTTCACATTCCAATCAAAAGTGTTTTGGGCGATGTGATCCTCTAGATGGACCAAAATGCTATCCTACCAACCATTATTAATTTTACCCTTAAAGGTGGCCCACCATGGGGCTTTAGAATTCGATATAAATCTACTTCTGATCGTGTTATCATCAGTAAGGTAAGAAAGCTTAATCATTGATTTTAGGTGTTCAACGATTGCTAGTCTTTTTTGATTCTTATTCTTCAAAACTGCTTCCACTATAAATGATATTTCCTCGAAAAAATGATCAGAACGAATGCAAATTTCGATGGAAAATCATTTACAATTCTATCAATTCCAATCAATCTATCATAGATATTTCAACCAATCGATTTTCGTTAAGCTGCAAACATTCCTTCACTCTCGGTATTCACTTGATCGCCATTCTTTTTCTAGGTGAATTGTGGAGGCCGAGCTCACAAAATTGGCCTCAAAGTTAACGATGAAATTGTTGCCGTTAATAATTTGGAAATCAATAAGCATCCACTTACGTTGGCTCGTAATGTGGACGAATCCGATCCAATGGGTAAGTTCATTAAAATGCCGGCTCAAATATTGTTATATCATAATAATGGTAGGGTATGCTAATAGGAGGGAATACATTTCAATTCTCGGTATGCACCAAATCAGAATTGAATAATCAAATATTCGGATTATTTGAACAAAATATTGATTGTTTGTTTTACTGGTGTTTTATTTTATTATACTAGACATTGATCCAGCCCCCATACAGCTCACCAAATTGGATTTCACTTACCAGTTGATTAAGCATACATTAAATAGACAATTGCATCTCAAAGTTCAAAGGTAAAAAGTTAACATGACTAAACTTCTCTCTCTCTCCTTCTTCTTCTTTTATTGATTGATGAATTCATTTATGATATTGTTCCCTATTTTTGGCTATTGTAATTGCTGATCGCTTGTATCTTGAAATACCATTAAGTACGGTATTTTTCCATGAAGTTAACGATAAGAAAGGTTTCTTGATATTTTAGGTGTTGATATTTTTAGATACGAGAATTTGCTTCACCTTTTTTCCCCTTATTTATCGAGTCTATGATTCTTAATCGAAACGCAAAATTTTTCTATCTGTGTGTAGGAAGTTGTAAAGGTTAGACTTTTCTTTGCCTATTGAAAATCTTTTCTCAGAGGCTTCTTAGGAAAAAAAAGGAAAAGATTTCTCATCATTTATATATCAATTCTTTCCTGAAGGCTTGCGATGGAAATAGAAAAAAATATTCGCTTACACACACAGCTTCTTGTCTGTTGATAATTGAGTCATCTTGAATTTTACTTTTTTACTAGGGAAAATTTTCTCAGGGTATTGTGTCTGATTCTTGTTGATTTCATGCTTTGATCATTTTGATTAAAGTATTTCCAAACCATTTGAGCTCATTTTCCTCTTCTTCTTCATTTTTTCTCTCTCATTTTAATTATCTCAGATTCAAAGGTACAGATTTTGTTCAACCATCACGCTGCTACTGTATGGAAAACGATGGACACAAAGAAGGTGAATATTCTTTGATTAGATTATCTTGTCTTCGATTTCTTTCTCCTTCATCATCATTTGTCTCTCTTGACTAGTATTTATTTTGTTCCAAGTTACAATCTGATGACTTTGCTTCCTTCAATCTCTCTCTCTCTCTCTCTCTCTCTCTGAATTGCCTTTGGCTTTTCATCACTCTCTCTCTTCGATCTTATACGTTCATATAATGAATCAAGCCTTCAATTGAATCCTGTGTGATCCTAAGTATGTGAAAGAGAAGATCTATGGAATAAACTTGTGAGCTGCATACACACGATACACGATGAAAATGTAGTTTGGTGAAACAATGAGAAGAATTTCCGAAAGTGTAGTTGTGGGGTTGGCCGGCTGATCCCAAGTGGGAAGAAGTGAGAAATCAAATTGTTCTTCATTCTATGGTCATCCGATGGAAGGCTCTCCACATTGTCCATGGTGTAGAAACGGTAGTGTGAAAGATGGTAGATGAGATTTTTTTTTCTTCTTCTTCTTCTTTGCCTCCTTCTTCATTTTGAAAAACGATGGTCTATGTACTCAGGCATGCAAGGAGGAGAGAGAGAGACAGAGAAGATGAAATAAAACCTTGGCAAAAGAGAGATTGTTGGAATTTTGCAACTCAATAGTGCAGAAAACCTCTTGCTGAGAAAAAAGAGAAAAGAGAGAAAAGAGTAAGAATTCTCTCTCCTCTTTCTCTCCTCTATTTCAGTATATATTTGCTCATGAAGAGCCCGAATAGCTCTCCAGTGAAACGATTCTTCACGTCTTCGATTATTCAATTGATGTGCCTTTTCCTTTTTCACTCGGCAAACTACACTGCAATATTAGCCTACTCACATATACATTGAGCAATAGAGAGAGAGAGAGAGAGAGAGAGAGAGAGAGAGACTTACGCACATTCACACAAAACCTTTACACACAGAATTTATCCATGCGCGTATCCATGATGCTGGTAGTTTCAAAAAATGCATTCTGCCCAGCGTATACTCATGATCATTTTCCCCTTACACAAGTTTGGGTCAAAGGTTACGAACTTGAGTTACCTATCTGTTTACTCCTTTTTATCGTTCTCTTTCTCCACCTTTTTTTGATACTGGGGACACCCGCAGGTCAAAGGTCTTTAATAGATATAGATATATTTATTGTCTTTACACATACAAAACACACATACACATACTCACATATCCATGCACCCACCCATCACGATTATTCTGATCCATGAGGAAGCTTAAGGTGTACCAGTCTCATGAGATGCTGATTGGAATGCTGAGAATGAAAAATATGATATAATTCATCTCATACCATATCTTTCCAATCTTTACTACTTATCCGTACACCTACAAGATCAGCATCTTCGGATGGATGATCACATCTTGCGCTCATCGAGTGATAATGAGTAGAAACAGAGGCTCAGAGGGACAAACAGTGAATAAGTTATGTGTGTTGGGATGCTTTTTCCCTTCTCCTCCTCCTCTTCTCTTTCTCCCATCTTTATCGCATCGAAAGAGAGAGAGAGAGAGAGAGAGAGATCCCCAAAATGGAAAAAGAAAGAAAGATAAGATGCTGTGTGTGAATCTCTCATCTTCACTTTCACCATAGGCTTTCGAAGACCCCCTTCCGCTTTTCTCTCTCTCTCTCTCTCTCTCTTTCTCTGGCCTCTCTTCTTCATCCTCTTCTGTGGCATATACACACAACCATATGAAATACTTTTACGACTCAAGAAGCCAGTCTCTATGGGCTTTACGCGATGATCCTTCCTTTTTGGATGCTGTATTGTTGGATGCTCCAAAGTTTACTGACTTTCGAGAGAGGAAGAGAGAGAGAGAGGCTTATTGGTTAAAGTTTTACCCGAAAAACTTGGCCCTCTCTTACTCTCGACCAGACAAGCTCTCTTTCTTTCTCTCTCTCTCTCTCTCTTATATATACTTACATTTAACATTTCCACTTGAAAACATTTTCGCCTCCCAAAACATCCCAAACAAATCAGCCTCCCTCAATCATTCGAGAGTTCTTGTATCATTGATACTCGAAGCACGTTTACTTGTATGTGTGTGTTTTTTCACTTTCATTTTCATTCTATTTTTTTTAAAGAACCATTATTGCCATTATCATTATTGTCATGATTTTTTTCTCTCATCTCATCTTCCCATGTCTTGTTTCAATGAGAAGTATATATATTTTTTTTCTTTTGTATGATTTTATTTTCTTCTTCATCAACTCTCAGTGATTTAATAGTGTGTCATGAGAGAAGACCGCAAAAATTCGTGTTTTGATTTTTATCCGAATTACTTTGGAACATACTATACATGATGGAACACTTTCGATTATTGGAAAAGTGAATGTTTCCAATTTTTAAGTTCATTTTTCTTTGATAAACTTCTGGTCAATCCCTCTTGTCATGTGATACCTTTTCTGTCGATTGTTTCTTTTTCTTGATTGGAAAAGATATGAAAGAATTCATGGAATTCCGTTTATGTGTTTTGTTTCTCTCTTCTCATCTTCTCAATCTTCTCACACACATTCTTCATCAAACAAAATACTAACACACACGATCGTTATCCTATGAACACAAAGGAATCGAAAAATCAAATCAATTTATATATACACGAAAAATATTCCATGAAACGTAATGCTAGATCAAACTTCATCGGAATTGATGATCCGAAATTCGGTTTCAGTTGTTGATAGCTTGTCAGCAAGTCAAAACAGTAGTAATAGTACCGTTATATGTACATCATCTTCAGATAAAATCCATGAAGGATCAAGTTGTCCACTATTCGCTCAAGTAGTTTACCTGACCAGTGATGGAGAAGAAGAAAATAGTCTTCGTGAATCTTTTGATGATGATCTTGGTGGTGATGATCAAAATGATGATGGAAACAGTAGTAGTAGCCGTAAACATTATGGTCAAAGTGAGCCAAGTAACAAATCCAGTCTAGTGATGAGGAGTAAAAGTGTAGAGGATGAAGTGGAAGAAGAAGAAGAAAAAGAAAAAGATGTCAAAGAAGAAAAAGAAGGTAAAGATGGAGAAGAAAGAGGAGTAAAAGTAGGAAGAGAAGAAAAGAAGGAAAAAAATGGCCATAACAGTGGAAATAGTATCAGCAGAAATCATGATGATAATAATGGCCACAGTAGAAGCCATAATCCAAATTATGATGGCTCAAATGATGTAACTGAGTGTGACCAAGAGGCGAAAAATTGTGTATCTTGGCAAGATATTTTCAACTCTTTCAACACCACTACAACCACAACCAGTAAGCCTCATCATTTTTCTCACCATCACCATCACAATTCATCCACCCATCGTTGTCAGCAAAATTTTTCCTCCTCCTCCACTCCATACTCTTACCACCACTCTTCCTCTTCTCCTCCATCCTCATCTTTACCCTCATCATCATCTTCTCCATCATCCACCAGCCAATATCATTCGGAATCTTTTCTACATCCTCATTCCAATTCTGATCCTCACCATACTCACCGTAACCATCATCAGTATCCACCAGCTTCCGATGGAGACAATCCAGAGTGTGCTATTTCTTCATCACTTTCGTTATCATCATGTTGCGAGAAACATGATGAACATTTTGGTAACCAAAACATCGATTCCATGGGTTATCATCAACAGACTCACAATCCTTTGGATAGAGATTTTGAAAAAGATGAAAATGAAAGCAGTAAAGATGGGGAAAGTTGTGAGGATATTGATGAGGAAGAGGAAGAAGATGTCGAAGAAGAAGAAGAAGAGGATGAATGTAGTGATGAAGAAGAAAGAAGAAAGTGCAGCAGTCATCAGGAACATGATCAAGATGAAGACAAAATGTCCATTAGGATAACTCAAGCTAATGTGTATTTCGATTGTCCATCACTTCCGCAACTTTTAGAAACAATTGTAGAAGAAGATGAAGATCAAATATCGACTTCTTCATCCTCTTCTTCTGCATCATCTATTCCATGTTCACAATCAGCATCTCAATTCACGTCTAGTCCAATCAATTGTAAGTATCTTGGTATTATCGGACAAAATGTGTACATCTTTGTATACTAACATTTCGAATATAAGTTCATAATATTTTCCTAAAAGAATGTTATGAGTTTTTCAAAAAAAAGGCAAATCAAAATCATCTTCAGGAAAATCCAATTCGCTTTCCATAATTTATGACCCCAAGTATTTGAATGAGACATATAATTGCTTTTATTTTCCTGATATGTGATCAAAAATCGATCTAAAACATTTGATAAGAATCGTGCTGAGTGATCAATTTCTCTTTCTCTCTCTCTCCGAGCATTCATGAAATTGAATGAGAATCGATTGAGCTTAGCTTTGTGATAACTTTTGGAATAGAAGAAGACCACATACAAGAATAAGATTGATTGGAAAACAATGGTAAAGCATTTTCCCGGGCAAAACCTCAATGATAATTACAATCAAATGAATGACCGGTGGGCTCATGATTAGGTTGTTCTAATGGAAAACATTTCTTTCTCTCTGGCTTTTCTCTCTCTCACTTTTGCTATAAATCTTTCATTGGAAACTATTGGTAAGGTGCCCCAGAATTCAGTATCTTTTCCATCATCATCACCAACACCATGATCTTTCTAGAATCGAATGTTGTCCTCGGCCTAGAAAAATCAGCTCAAAACTGTCAACCAAAAAATTCACATACAGTACAGTGGTAATATAGCGGTAGTCCCTGGTAGTAGTAGCTACACACAGAGAAGGGGAATTAATGAATCAAACCAAAGTTTAGGTATTTTTGGGTATCACCATAAATAGTTTCTTCCTCATATCGTTCTCTCTCTCTCTCTCTCTCTCTCTCTCTCTCTCTCTCTTTCTCTCTTTCTCTCCCTCTTCATCTTCCATAGACTTTTTCTCCAGCATCTTTGGATCCTCTTGCTGGCATCTTTCTTACTTTTTCCATCTTCTCTCTCTCTCACACACATTTCCACTTGAAATTCGAAAGCAACCGTGTATATGTGTATATGTCTCACTCTTTTGCCGAATGTCATTTTGCAAAATTTTTTTCATCATCAGTAGTGTAACATTCAAATGAATGCTTAACTAACTTTTGTGAGTGTATATCGATTCAATCAGTTTTTGCAACTTTTCAGCTTCTCTATACTTGATCTACCGATCGTTACTAAGAGAAAGAGAAAGATTCCACATTATAACGGTTCTTCCGTTACTTGCTGACGCAACTTTTTTTTTCTTCTCTCTTTCTCTTTCTTCGTTAGTGTTTAACTTTATCAAGTTGGTGTGTATGTTTACTTATTTCTCTATTTTTCCTTTTCTTCTCTCTCCCTCTTTTTCTCTTTCACTTTTTCATTTCAATACTTTGAATAAGAACTGACGATAAACAATATTCGCCCATTTGCATCATCATACATTCATATACCACCCTTTTTGCACGCTAAATAAACATATTCCATAATCACTTAACACCATACATACACACACGATACTAATTGTATTCATACGATTGGGATGAAAAACAAAACATTACTGATGATGGTGATGATCATCATCATGACCATTATCAACCGATGGTCTAACTCATATATTGATGAATATTTATAACAAAAATTTAATTGTAACAATCACTCTCTCTCTCTTTAATGCTTTCACTTTTTACTTTCGATAATTTTCATCTCTTCTTACTATTACAATTGATGATGATGACTGATATTATCATGATGATTTAATTCTTGAAATCTTTTTCTCTTCTTTTTTTTCTCTCTCTTTCTCACTTTCGCTTCACCACAATCAATCGAATTCAATTCACACAACCTCAATTCATCTCAGCTCATCATATACACAGTCAAAGCGAAGAAGAAATCCTTTCACCAGGCGAAGAGAACGATCAACAAACCGAACCACACGCTCATTGTCATCATCATATTCACCATCAATATCCAATACATCAGGCACCTCCACCTCCTCCGCCACCCCATCAACGATCAGGATCCCATCATCAGTTACACTTGCACTCCCAATCAGCTCAACATCCCCACCATCATCAACAACAACAACAACAGCATCAGCAGCAGCAATTGACTTTCGATCAACACCAGCAGCAAGGCCTTCCAGGTCATATTGATTCTAGAACAATTGGCCAGCAGCAACACCAGCAGCAATCTGGTTCATTATTGTCTCAAAGTACTTGCTTATCTTCTCCGCCTCCTCCTCCTCCTTCCATTCATCATCATTCACATCATCCATATACACATTCAGAGCAGCCTTTGATTTCACAATTATCCACATCAGTTCAGATTCATCAGCCACCACAAGTTCCACCGCCACCCACATTACGCAGTCAAACCATTGGTGGCCTTTTTGATCCAGCCAGGAGTGAATTTTTTTCATCATTGACACCAGATTCGGATGATAGTGATATGATTGGAGTAATTAAAGGTCCACAATATAAGGCGAGAGCTCCAAAGAACAGTAAGTTGTTCATACATATATATACTCATAGGGCACACAAGTGATTAAGCATGAAAATTTATTGTGTGTGCAAAAAAGGAGGAGAACAAAAATTTCGGACACTTTTCGATTTTGTGTGCATGGAACTACATGATGATGGAATAATCAATCAATATTTTGCATTCTTGCTTCAATTTGATTTGAGGATTCAGGAAGCTATTTCGATGATCTAATCTGAATATTCACATTTTCCAGTTGGAACTAACATTTGATCTTGTTTGATTCAATATTGGAAGATAGTGGAACAGTTATGCATATTTTCCCATTGAATTGACATTTTCTCACTTTTATACAGAATAATTCAATTCAAGGTTCTCAAGTGAGAAAGGTTCGCAAGGATGCATTTTTTCTTATTTAATTCTATTCCATGGATTTTATTTTCTCAAATCTTCGAGCATCAGAAAAATATCAAGTAAGGGAGAAGCAAGAGAGAGAGAGAGAGAGAGAGAGAGAGAGAGAGAGAGAGAATACAAAGGATGAGGATGAAATCCTAGAGGAAGAGTGTTTTGCACAACTCAGCATCTCGTTCGTCACAGTCTCTGTTCTCACATGTTCATAGATGCTGCTGATGGCTGCTGAACTACTCATTTTTGGCAGAAAATTTACATCTTCTTGTAGTGTAAAATATTCGAACTTCATCAAATGTTTAGCCTTGACAGATTTGGACGATGTAGAGAGAGAGAGAAAAAAAACGAAAAAGAGTGAAAACATTTTCGCTCAGTTTCGTTTCATGAGAAAAAAATATGAGCATCTGAACTAGTTTCGTTGATTGCCAGTTATTTATGGGCCTATTCACTTTCCTCTCTCTCTCTCTCTTTCTTCCTTTCTTTCTTTCTCGTTCTACTTGATCCTCTATCAATTTATATGAGCTCTCTCTTTTCTACTAGTTCCTAGTGAATGAATGAGTGAATGAGAATTATTATATTCAAAAATTCATTCAAATGAATATGTGTATAGTATATCACTTTATGGTTGCACTCTTCAAATCATCAATGATCATACAAAATACATTCAAAAATATTTTTTTCTCCTCTCTCTCCTCTTGTTCCTCTTTTTCCTCTTCCTCTTCCTCTTCCTCTCTTTCTCTTTCTCTCTTCTCAATATCAGCGAAGCCCATATCTTTGTGTTCCCCAACATTCCCTATTCTCATACACTTTCTCTTACCAGTCTCTCCTCTTTCCCTATCAAACACACAGAGATGCACTCATATTATATACTCTCATGGAAAAAGCCACATGAAAAAAGCTCATGAATACACTTCCATACACTCAAAATGATTCTCTATCTGTATACATTCATCTGAACATCTTTCTCAGGGTCGATATCATGAAAGAGCGTGCTGAATAGAGGCGCGAAATCTGGAAAGACAGCGGAAAGAGAAAGATAGAGAGAGAGTATCATCCAAAAAAGGGTTATCAATGGAGAAAGATGAGAATAGAGAATGCAAGACAATATTTATCGTTTAGTATATGTGGAATGATAAACCAGACAGTGTTTCCTCTTCCAAGATCTCTTCTTTTTCTTCATCTCTCTCTCTCTCTCTCTCTCTCTCTCTCTCTCTCTTTCTTTCTTTCTTTCTTTCTCTCTCTTGAAATAACCTCAGCATCTCTTCATTCCTGATGGTGTCTCTTTTTATTTGTTCGCTTGGTGGCTTTTGTGTGAATATGTGTTGATGCTTCCAGTTAGCAGCTTCTCAGTCTTCCATCCTTTCCTTCATCCTCTTCTTCGTCTTCGTTTTCATCCTCTTTATTTCTTTTTCATTTGTCTTTATATATATCTCTCTCTTCTACTTCTATATGGTACACAATACACCGTCAAACACATGCAAGTTCTGAGATGTGCATCAGAATAGTAGAGACAAGACCCTTTTCATGATCTTCATTTTGGAAATATCTTGCTGGAAAAGAGATTTTTTCACCCTCTTTACTGGAAGTTTTCCTGGAGAGAGAATAAGTCTGTTCATTATCAGTATTATTCTCTCTTTCCCCTCAGCTTTGATTGATGCTTTCTTCCAAATTTTCGATAATCATTTCATCAAGATGAACCATGGGAAGCGTTCAAAGGGGACACAGAGTTGATAACAATTTCCTTGATGAAAATTAGGCTCATCTAGTCAAGATAATTTGCATATCAAGGTGGAAACTTTTTGTACATAGGCATATGGAAACACATGCGATTTTTCTTTCTCATGTGTGAGTTGTACACACATGCAAGAAAATGGAAGAAAGAGGAACCACTTTTGTCCTCGATTTGATCGATTTTCGCATGCATTGGAACGGATACAAACTTTCGACTATACCAAAAGCTAAGAATAGATTCACTCTTCTTATACACACATACATCTACTTTTTCGGGATCATTCCATTTTGCTTCCTGTGGAATAGATTCTTGTTCATTGAATATATATATATTCTTAGCATAGAAGTTGCAAATTGATTGGAAGTGTTAAGCAAATGAAAAATAAACATAAATAGTGGCTCAAAGTGTTTCTAAAGTGAAAGTGAAAGTGTGAGAATACTAATATTTAGTTCAAGGCACGCCCAAGATGCTGATGATGGATCTATGTTTCCTGCATATGATTTGTCTGAGAGAAAAATAGTGTCCAAATAGAAGAGAATGCTCGAGAGAACAGAATCAAGAAGCAAAATTTATTCCAAGATTCTGAATTCCTCCACAGAGAAATCCACATCAAAGTTTGATTGAAAGTGAGGTCTTATGAGGCTCATGTTTCAAATTCTTGAGCTCCCTCTTATTGATGTATGATTTACCTTGATTCTTGATGCATATGGAATCCAATTTCGGTCTTTAGTTGCTATTTGATCCAATGAATTGATTGAAATAATTTTCCTTAACAATCTGCACACCTACTCATACATGTATGTGTATTCTTCTGTAAGTTAGGGAAAAAATGAACTTGGAATAGAAAGGTTCCTTTGTGTAGACATCATTTTTCATTTGTGTTTTCAATTTTAATCTTGACTCAATGCTTGTACATGTTGAAACTTGATCAAGCAAACGGAAACAATATGCCAAACACAGAAAAATGGTTTTCAAACTCATTCCATAGGCTTTCCTATTGATACACAATATTTTCGAAGCTCTTCCAGAGTTCAGCATCAGAAGATTTCAATCTCACCAATTGTCAGTTTTAGAGATGGTATCTGATAAAATCTATCGAGCTTTGCCATCAAAGCTTATGTATTAATGATACGAAAATTGTCGAACAAATAACAATGTCATTGGGTCAAGGATATTCACCATGGCTCCTGGTTCATGTGTGTTTATATTCACATGAGTGTACAAATGGATCAACTAAATCAGTGTTTATGTGAGGATGGCAAATGTCGGTAAGAGAGAGAGAGAGAGAGAGAGAGAGAGAGAGAGAGAGAGAGAGAGAGAGAGAGAGAGAGA